>BSAI01000009.1:3631689-3681790 GCA_036245035.1 Adrianichthys oophorus | reverse complement strand
ACTTTATGGCTATTACCTCTAGCCTTGGTATACAACTTTATGGCTATCACCTCTAGCCTTGGTATACAACTTTATGGCTATCACCTCTAGCCTTGGTATACAACTTTTTACCTCAAGTCAAGTGTTTAGCTATGGACAGAAATCTGCGGTGCATATCTGCTGTTGTATTTTCAATTTTAGTTTATTCTTTTTGGTCATCATTTAAATAGGGGCAGCGGCTACTTTGATGCAATAATCGTTTTAGTCTCGTTAAACTGCAGTTCATCACTGCATGTGTTCCAGCTAAATCTGTGTGATGCTTTTTTTGTGGTCCATTGAGAGGTTTTGACCATGTACAATCATGATATTTTTTATTACAAGAGGAAACTGTGAGAGTATGCAGTTTTCAAAAAGGGAATGTTACTTTTTTGTTTGGGGAAAATAATAAAGTTCTCAAAAGCAGAAAAAAAGTTCCGCTTAAGAAAACATGACGACAAAATAGCAGCCATCTGATTTTAGATCACACCATCACATTTATAGTTTCTCTCTTTCTCACTCAGAATCTGCAGATATTTTTAGGGCTCATTGGTGGGTCTGATACTAAAATTAAACTGCACTGTTCTAAAGAAATGGTCAAAATGAAGTGTTCCCAGTCTGGAGTCCTGTATTTGCTGCAAGAAATGGATTATTATTCCGGCGTGTGCCTGTGTCTGCGTGTATGTGGTTGTCTGGGTTGTGACTGATAAGGTGCTTCACTCTAATCCACACAGATAGGTCTCTGTAACAGTGATGTTTCACTGTGTCTCCACACACAAAAAGAGCCATTCAAATTCAAGTTTGTGTGATTTGTTATATTTACTGACTCACTTCTTAACCAGGCTTACAATGTTGTTGCTCTAGTAAAAATTCAGACTTTAAAGATTGTGTGCATTTATTTTTAAACTATGTAAAGTATTACAAGCTAGTGAAGGCTTACGAGAGCTGATCAGAGACTGTTATGTCTCTTAAAGTTCTACAGGCTTGAAGTGCAATGGAACAGAGTTCTTTTCTTTTAAATTAGTGTGCAGAGGAAATCAGGAAATGTTGTCATTTCCTGCATTTACTAAGACAAAGCATGAATCTAAAAAATGAGCACAAGACTAACTGCATTTCTATATGTTTTGTTCCATACAGCCAGCAGGAAACTTGTTTTCTTTTTACTTTAATACACGCGTTTGTCTTGGATTCTGGATTAGCATGTGTCATACAGGTTACTCCAAACATACTACAAAAACAGATGAAAGTATATTACCTAAAACACTTAAATTCACATTAAACATATAAGTAAGGCTTAATCTGAAAAATGATTCAACCAATATGAAATATATCTTTACCTTGATCTATGCATTAGTTTTCTTTCTAAGTAATTTCTTTTACTTTTAGTAATACTGTCAATCAATTAAACCAAAACCAGATTAATCACACTTTTTCGATTGTAAGTAATCCCGATTAATCACAATGTTTTACTAGGTAAATTGTAAATGAGAATTGGCGGCTCTTGAATCAAAAAATGGCAAGAGAACATTTTTTTCTTAATTTTTGTCGTCTGAAAAGTTTTAATTTGTAGTGGTAATTCTGGTATCCCAGAAATTTGTGTGCACAAAACACATCAACAGTAAGATAAGCAGAACTCTAAAGAATTTTATTTCTGCAGCATTGCTTTAAGAAAATAAAAATGCTGATATACATTCTTAAGTAACAAACATTGTATTTCTGCACTTTAAATGGTACGGATGAATACTCAAATCTGATTGGCTGATGTGAATTCACGCAACCCCAAAAAATTCTGGTCTATCATTGCGCAGGCTTCTTTAAAACAAACTTTTTGCTTTTCCTTTTTGCTTTTTGCAAAAACAAGCAGTTAGACGAGAACTTTCTCTCTGAACTGACCTAACATGACAATCGGCATATATATCGCTTTCCTTGCTGCTGCAGCGACACTTTGTTGCATTATTGTGACACGGGTCACATAACCAATCAAATAGGCCGTCTTTGTAATAAAGCAGTCTAAACTAAAAAAAATAACAAAAATAAATACTAAATATTGATTGAATATTTATTTTCTTTTATAAGTGACCATATTATAAGCGGGATAGTGCCCGATGAAGTGTGCATTTTCAGAAATTGACGCAGGCTTTTGAAGCATCAACCGACCAGCGCAAAGTGAAAGACAATTGCTTCTGACATGTAATTAATGTGTTTATAAATAACGCGTTATTTATTTTTATTATTAATCACGTGCGTTATTGTCTAAACCTTGACAGCCCTAATTTTTAGACTAAACATTGTATTTAGTTGTTTCTTAATGTACTCATTTATAACTTTATTTATAAAAGTTTAATCTTAGTTTATATTTTTAATCATGTAAAATATTTTGAATGTAATTTAAATAAAAAGAAACAAAAAAAAAAGAGATGAATTGGGAACTTGGGTAGGGAAATTAAACTTTTAATTCAATTGGATCTGTTTACAACAAAATCATGCAGTGAATAATAATATATCAGATTTGGGCCAGGTCATGACTTAAAAATGAAAGTTGGTGATAATTTTAAAGTGTGTCTCTAGTATTAAAACTTTTTATTTAAACTTTTTTGGAACAATCTTTTAGGATTTTCAGACTTCAGGCCTTTAGGGCCAGCATTGTCCAGACCCTCCAGGATTTTGCAACAGTTATTTATGATTGTTGTGACCTAGAAACCTGATTTTGCGTCAGTTTATCTTAAAAGTTGCATCAAAATTTCCAATGTTTTTAAATATCCTTTTTTTTTTTTTTTTTTTTTTTTTTTTTGAACAGCACCTCAGAAATTGTAATTCATAAATAAAGTTCACATACTCATATTCCAATTATTTTTTTGGTGACATGTGCATTAAGAAAATACCATAATCTCCATATATAATATGATACACATACATATACAACATATACATTGAGGTGATTTCATTTCACATAAATAGAACTGAAATCCTGAATGAACTTTTGGGCCTCTCAACTCAATACAACAATAATCGAAATATTTGTGTGTTGATTTATACATACTTTAGAGAAAAATGACATTCTGCAGGGAAAAATTATACCGGTATAAAGAAATCTCGACTAAATCTGTCTTTTTTTTCTCAGCATGTTTGAATTTGAGTTTACAGTTAGATGACAGTAAAGGCGTGTTAATACAATTATAAATTATCTTTATGCTATTTCTTTTTCATAAACAGAAAAATTTCAAAAAAGTAAAATGTCTACAGTATTTCTGTGTAAATTAGTGCTAGAATTTGGCTGATAAAATATATTGTATTATATTTTTAATCTACCGGACAATTTAACCATTGTCTCAAAAATTTAATTTCCCCCCTGTGTGAAGGTATTCTAGTTATTTTAAATTAGACAAAAAAGAGAGTAACGTGCACTGCAAATTGTGCAGAAGACATGTTCTTTCTAAAACTGGAAAAACCATCAACCTTTTTTATCATCTGAACCAGTGCCACCAAACATGCTCAATCACAGACAGAAATAAACGATAATTCTCAAGCAAAAACAGCAGAGCTAAGGCAGTAGCAACAGCCTAAACTATGAGAAGAAATTCAGAGAATTTGCTTTTAGTTCCTAGCTTATTTACAGTATGTTGACAGAAATGTTTGTCAATTTTATGTTTGTTCTGTAAAACTTGAAAACATAAGGATTTATTTGTAAAATTAATGCTTTGTTTTTAAATGGAACTGATCAAGCAGTTTAGTGTTCTGTTTTATTTATATTCTCTTTTGAAACTTAAAAGCGTTTGCTTTATTTTTATTTTAGCTTGTAATATTTATGGCTGTTTTTTTTTGTTTTCTAGGGGAAAAAAACTGTTGCATCATGTTCCTTCAGTGCATCTGTTATGTGTAAATTATGATGGGAAATACATATTTGAATCTAAACAACCTGCTGTTGATTACACAATTTTCCTATGAGCAACTGAGGGTTTAAATTTGACAGATATAGTTATTTGATTTATATCGTTATCGTCTGGTATGAAAAAACAATAGTGTGATATAAAAAAATTCACTATTGCCCAACCCTAAATGGAAGTGATGTATGGTTCGCGCATGCGGGGGGAGCAGTGAAAAGGATAGAGTTCCGCATACAGATAGGGTTGTGACACCCCCACACGCGCTAATCGCAACCTCCCACCCTCCTGCACTTTACGCAAACACACGTGTTGATCATTCACGCGTTGCTTAAAGGGGAAAAAAG
The DNA here is from genome assembly GCA_036245035.1 of Adrianichthys oophorus. Taxonomy (NCBI): domain Eukaryota; kingdom Metazoa; phylum Chordata; class Actinopteri; order Beloniformes; family Adrianichthyidae; genus Adrianichthys; species Adrianichthys oophorus. The sequence continues at coordinate 3,677,547 of BSAI01000009.1, read as the reverse complement.
AGAGAGGGCTAAAGAAAGTTTAAGAAAAAAACAAAAAAAACAAAAGAACATGGCTCCCAGAAAGGAGTCACACTGGAAGCGGTTGTGAACCAGTGTTGTCTAGGTCAAAGTTGCGATAAAAATGGAGAGCTGCAGGGTGTGCGACAATTCAAGGGGGTTTGCGTAAATAGTTGCAATCTCAACGTCGCTAATTCCTACAGGGACTGATTGTTTTGTTTTTTCAGATAACCTGCTCTAACTGATACTTACCTAGATCAGGTTTGTTTTGCCAGTAAGAAAAATTAAAGTGGCATGTTAGTTGGAAAACATGTAGGACACTGACAACAATTAGTAATATATAATAATATAATGCCTCTAAAACAGCTTTGTATTATTTTCTGAATCACACTACATATGTACACAAAGTAATTCTAGTTTGGCCTAAGTTAATATTTATTTTAAAGTAAACTATGTGAAAAAAGACTACTTTTTGAAAAATCAAACCTTGCCTTTTAGATTTATTATAACCTGGTGTTTTGCAAAAAAATATATCCATTTACAGCAACTAGCTCAACATATCCCTTGTGAGAATACCATCACTTTGGAGTTGGCAGTAATGCTGCTGCAGCTTAGGACATTAAAAATTACTCACAGTTTGTTCATAATTTTGCATTCATAGCTTTTGAACAGCGGATAAAGCAGGTTTGCATGAACATCTATTACGGGAGCAAGAAAAATAGTAAAATGCAATTTTTTTTTTACTTTTCTCAACTTATTCAACCAAAAAACACCTCCCTCTTGTACGTTGGTGTTTTTACACCTCTTAAATGCAAGACAGTGTTTTTAATAGTTTGTATTTGTTTATTTTGAATAACATCATTATAAATTTCCACAAAAAGGCGAAAAAATAATTACATTTCACAAACAATGTGGATTCCTTACTAAGCTAGGAATTTTTGTCTTAATTTTCTAGTCTTTTCAAAATGTCTTGATTTAGTAATTGAAATCAATCAAATTGTTGGGTGTAAATAATTTATTAGAAGGGCTCTGGTCTTCAGTGTTATTTTGTAACAAATGTAACAAAGTCTTTACAAAAGAATTGGTGCTTAGCTTCCATCCATTTTTAATAATTGGTTGATTCATTTACTGTCTAAAAGAACTAGACTTTGTCAGACAGACAGATCAAACACTGCTTCCTAACCTTGTCTGGCTCCAAATGGTGGCGTCCGTATCGCGTAAAAATGGCGACTGAATTGACTTTATTTTGTTGGAGCCGAAAGTAAGATGTTTTCTTTGGGTGATATCACACTACACAGTACAGCACTCCTATTTAGTCACTGGGTTGATCTCATCAGTATTGGCCTTTGTCACTGTCATTTATTCCCAAGAGACTTAGGAAACATTTTTACTTTCTGCTTTGAAAATGCAGTTTGGAAATCGAATCTGAATGCCTTTTAAAACAAACTATTTGGACATATCCACTGGAAAAGATACATGACCCACTAGAAAGTTATTTTAAATGTGGCTTGGCGTGTCCCTGTGGAGGAACTGGAGGTTTGTAAAGAGGGAAGCCTTGGGATCTTTTTTCAGGTTGCTGTTCTAATAACCCAATCCCAAAGACACCCCCACCCCCAGCACGCACAAAGAGAAAAAGAATGGAAGGATGAATGTACTAAAGTAAATCATTAAAACAACATGTCCTTTTAGTATTCTGTTTAATAAGTGAAAGCTACTAATGCAGTCCTTTCTCTTCATTATTGACAGACCTTATGAAATATTTGGTCAGTTTATTATTTTAACACAGCTATATTCTAATGACAAACAAGTAACTGTTTACCTCAAAAAGCCAGTAACCCTCAAAAGCCAGTAATTCAAATACTTAGTTCTTTAAGCCATTGCAGTACTTCATGGTACGATCTTATTCAAACAAAATTGTTTGAATAAAATACACTAAATGTAATCAGATCAGTTATTTGGATTGTGTAATTTTTTGAGGAAAAAAGAAAATATCATAAATAATAAATAAAAAAATGATATTAGATCTAAATACTTGAGAGCACTTTCTTTTGTTTTGATTACCTACTAATCGTTTTGTATACATTTTCTGGAAACCTTTATGTATAAAAAGTCTGAGACTTAACAGGGCTGCTTACCTTAGCAGATGCAAGTAGCAAATGCCAATAGCTTGCCAGACTCTTTAGCAACACATTATGCTATAGGGTATTAAGCCCTAATAATGGCATTATCCTTCAAAGGCTAATGAGGCAACACGGTAGACTAATTACACTTATAGGCTTAATATGCTTTTGTGTAAATTGTGGTCTTGACCCTGCCTTTTGCAAATAAAAAAAAACAAGCATTGCTGAAATAATGATAAACTCTGCATGATTGACTTATAGATACAATTTATAGAGCAGACCAGCTTTAAGGCAAGTAGAGTGGTCAAAGGTTGCATCTAAATCTTAAAGTTATACTAACTCAAAACTAACTTCACTCGTTTGGGTGCTGTGCATTTTTGGGTTGTCAGGGTCTGCAGAGAGTTGTAGAGCGGAGCGGCTGCATCTTAAGGGTTATGTATGGTGGTTGTGCCCACTGTGGGCAAGGCAAGTTTATTTGTATAGCACATTTCATGTAAAAATACAAGTCAGTGTTTTACATAAAACACAAAAAAAACAGTCAAAAGAAATATAAAAGGTGTGATCATTAAAGTAAGATTTAAATAAAGTTAAAAAGAACTCAATTTAAAACGAGCATAGATAAACAGTGCAGATGTAAACTTTTAAATACAAATGAATCAAATGCAGCTGAGGACAGGTGGGTCTCTAACCTGGATTTAAATACACAGTTTCAGCTGATCTAGGGTTTTCTGGAAATCTTTTCCAGATCTGTAGACCATAGAAGCTAATTGCAGCTTCTTCATGTTTCATTTTGACTTTAAGAACTGAAAAAAGACTGGATCCAGATGAGCGAAGAGGTCTGGCTGGTACATACTGGGTCAGGAAGTCAGTGATTTATTTTGGTAATAAACCAATCAAAGCTTTACAAACCAGTAGCATAACCTTAAAGTATATCTTTCGGCAGACAGGCAGACTGTGTAAAGACCTCAGAACTGTACTGATGTGGTTCTACTTTTTTGGTAGTCCTGTGAAAATACTGTTAGTCAAGTCGACTAAAGATAAAAGCATGAACTAGTTTTTCCAGGTCCTGCATAGACATCAGATCTTTAATCCTTTAAATATTTTTGAGATGGTAGTAGGCTGATTTTACCAGTGTTTTTACCAAGCCCATTGAGATGGCTATGGTTGTAATATTGGGTTGTATAAAAAAATTGAATTGAATTTTTGTAGAGCTCTTCAAAATAAAAAAACTTTGTCTTTCAACGTCATCTATTCAATGCATTGTAAATGAGATGTACAGTCAATACTCAGATGTAGCAATGGGTCTAAAAACTTTAGATGGTAGCTCCTCTCACATGCATCTAGTTTATGAACACATTTTTAGACAAAGCGTCAAGCAGCAAATTGATGCGTGTCAAAAGAGAAGTATCCAATGCGAATTTGATGCGCAAATTGCACTGGGTGTGAACACAGTTTTATATTGTTGTTTAGCTGTTGGGACAATTGCTAAAAATTGTTGGACATCTTTGCATGCAATTAGATTATTTTTATAAATACATATCATAAATCTCATTGGATGACTTACTGCTTTTTGCACTTGATAAGTTTAACTTTGAAACATTTGAGTTTAACTATTTAGCATGTGTTGGCTGAAGAGTCTAATTTTAAATATTTGAGGATTACATACAAGAAAGTTCAATATTTTGAAAAGTTGAATATATGTTTGCCAGAAATCTATTCACTTTTGTTACTTTATACCTGAGTCACAACTCCCCTAACAAGTGGGTACCGGCTATCTGTGGGTGAAAAATGGGAAGATCTGTTCCGAAATCTTAAGATTGTAGACGACATGTTCATGTATATTTTTCCTGGTATGCTGCAGGTGTGAGGTTGTAGTGAACACTTAAGCAAACAATTAGAGTGTAGGTGAGACTCAGGCAGGTTGAATAGATACCCTCCCTTGTGTAGGCATCCCATGGGGAAGCACGTATCAGCTGCACACCTCGTGCATGTAGCGGTGTGCACAAGTCAGTAATGAACCAGTGCGAACACCTAAGTAATGACTTGATTGCTGCCTAAAAGGCATTCCTTGTACATCATACATTAGTTTAACTTATTCTTAATTATTCTTAATGACAAATACTTGACAGTACATTTACCACACACATGACAATAGTACATTGCATTTTCATGATGTCCCTTTAAGGTGGCCGCAAGAGCTTCAAGGAAACTGCAAGCTACACCTCTGGTTGTCTTAAGATACAGCCCCTCCTCTCTACGGGCCCTGGCAACCCAAAAACCGCAGCATTCATACGGGTCAAACCCTCTATGGGTCCATGTGACTAAGGCATTAGCATATATTAAAACTAGCTGGGATAGACAGTGCATCTTGAGAGTAAAGTTACTAATGGTGTCAATATTTTGCATTAACATTGGCATTTTGTCATGTTTCAGACCATTACATTTTTAATATTTCATTTTAAACAATCCAGCAAAACAATATGGTGGAAATTATTTAAATTAAATTTTAAGTTAGTTATAATGGATTATATTTTTTAATGATGCATACACTGATACAGAAGCACCGAAAAAGCATAATTCTCCCTGTGCTTATTTGTCTTGTGTGAGGGATGCAAAAGTGCAGCGTTAACACAAAGATCTCTTATCCCAACAGTGCAGAGTAGGAATGCTTCACAAGCTGTCATTGGTGTGCGGTCTTCCTTATGCTTCGTTCCACTGCCTTGAGAGCACCAGCAGTTAATTTCCTCCAAACAATGGTTCAGTCAAATATTTCTATGCCACTGCATCCACAATAATACAAATGCACATGAAAAAAGGTTAAAAAAAATCGTCAAAGAAGTATTTTTCCTGACATCCAAAGCTCAGTTTTTGTAAAAGAAACGAAGCAAAAGTGAAATGTGAGGCCCAACTATTGCTGCTGATTCAGCCACACGTTTTAATGATGACACACTCAAATTGCAGAGACAGCAAGATTCCTATCAGAAAAAGAATTGCAGAATGTTTACAAGAAAAATCTACCATAAAGCATTAAAGTGACAGAAGAATCATAACATCTGACCTTCAAATTCTTTGTCATAGTCAGACTAGGCTCTTGTAACAAAACCTGCTAAATGTAGCATTAAATAAATACTTATGAGACAATTACTGAAAGGATTAAAAAAGAACATTTGCACGAACACAAACAAAAACAATTTAAGTTTGTTTTTTTTACATTTTAAATTTATACGATTTTTTTGGTCAGATTTTAAGAAAGTGAATTTAATCCCGCAATGAAATTCAGGCTCTGTGTTTAGAGCTTTTTTCGAACTGCATTTTTATATGTACATAAAGCTCTTCAAAATACATGGAGGGTTCCATCCCAAATCCAGCACCCTGAGACTGTATTCTAGCTGCAAGGAAGGAGGCCAAGTACTAGTGAGCTTGGAAACCGCTATCCAGGTTGAAACATCCAAGATGCATGACTACATCAAGCTTAAGGCCCCAACTAACAGTGTGCTCAGTGAATGTCTCAGGCAATGGACAACAGAGGATGCTGTGCTAGAGGACAGGTCCTCATAGGAGGACAAGCCCTTGCATGGGATGTACCACTGAACTATAACTGAAGTGGCTGATATCAAGAAGTCCTACCAATGACTAGAAAGGGATGACCTATAGGACAGCACAGAAGTGGTCATCCTGGCAGCTCAGGAACAAGCTCTGAGCACCAGAGCTATAGAGGCTCAGATCTACCACACCAGACAAGACCAAAGGTGTAGGCTGTGTAAAGATGCGCCTGAAACAATCCAGCACATAACTGCAGGGTGTAGGATGCTGGCCGGGAAAGGATACATGGAGCCCCACAACCAAGTGGCTGGGACTGGGATAGTATACAGGAACATAAATGCAGAATATGGACCAGAAACCCCAAATTCAAAATGGGAAATGCCTCGGAAAGTGGTAGAGAATTAGAAAACAAAGATCCTGTGAGACTTCCAGAAACAGACGGACAAGATGGTAATGGCAAACCAACCAGACATTGTAGTGGTGGATAAAGAACACAGAAAAGCTGTTGTGGTGGGTGTGGCAGTACTAAGCGATGGTAACATCAAGAAGAAGGAACGTGATAAACTGGAGAAATACCAGAGACTGAGAGAAGAACTGGAAGAAGCTTGGAAGGTGGAGGTGACAGTGGTGCCTGTGGTCATTTGAGCACTCTGGGCTGTAACCCCCAAACTGGAGGAGAGGCTACAGCAGATCCCTGGAAAGACCTCAGACATCTCAGTCCAGAAAAGTGCAGTACTAGGAACAGCCAAGATACTGCAGGACCCTCAAGCTCCCAGGCATCTGGTAGAGGACCTGAGGTTGTGGTGAGCTACCACCCGCGGAGAGTGAGAGGGCCGTTTTTATATATATTGTCCGTCATGATAAAAATGCAACAAGAACATGCTAAAAACACCAAAAACGTGATTTTCATTAGAGTTGTTTTTCAAAGGGAAATGTTTATTTTTGAAGTCCTTGAGGGCCAATCAGATGTGGCCCCTTGTCAGGAAAACAGTTCATTTTTAGCTTATGAGCTTGAAGATGATTTCACTGTTTGCATACTTTTGTTGTAAAACAATATTGACCCTGGGCAAAACTTTTACGCAAACTATGTTAGTATCTAACCCTATCCTCTCTCTCTCTCTCTCTCTGCCCCCCCCCCCCCCCCCCCGCCCCCTATTATTGTTAAGAGTAATTGATTTTAAAACAGAATTTGTCCTTAAGAAATACTCAGGTTGTTTTTTGTATTTATTTATTTTGTTTTTTCATTGTTCCCTTTCATTTTGATTGAGGTAGTTTGCCTTCTAGTGACATTCAAGATATAGATAAGTGTAAGTGTTGGAGCTAGGCATTTAGTTGTGAAAGGAATAAGCAAGGAGACAAGCAATGCATTCCATTTTAATGGAATGTTCTTTCAAAGACTTCGACTATTTTTTTTCGTTTGTGTGCGTGCGTGTGTGTGTGTGTGTGTGTGTGTGTGCTATGGATTGTGTGTGCTTTTGTGGGAGAAGAAGCAGGAGTGAGCAAGACAAGTCTTTGTTCCTTGTTATATGAAGCCAATTTCCAATAATCCTCCTTTCAATAAGAGACTTGGAGGAAACTAGATAGGAGGCTGATGGCCAAAGCCAAGACCCATTCATTTACATTAAGCTCCTGGTAAGACCTCCCAAAGCAAAGGATTGCTCATAGAACAAATACTGTTAGCTTTTCAAGTAAAAAGCTCACAGAACAAATACTTGACTGGTTATCCTCATCTATTACCTACTAGGGACCCATTGGAAATTTTATCACTAATGATACTAGCTTGCGGTGCTACACTACAGCAACGATATAGTCCAGAACAGATGTACAATATGCAGATAAAAATAATTGCAACACAAGCATCTCAGTTAAGCTTTACTACTAATTTTATGCAATTCACATTTTTTTTTCTTCATTGAAAATTAAAATAAAAACAAATGCTTGTTTTATTTAAAAAAAAAAAAAAAAAGATGTATCAGAATTGTTTTCCTTCCCGTTTTGGGATGTTGATAGTTGATGTACGCCACATTTCACATTCCAGATTGGCGCGCTCTGGGCTGTAACCCCCAAACTGGAGGAGTGGCTCCAGCAGATCCCTGGAGCAGTTTTAAAGTTTCAAAAAGAAATATGTGTCAATAGTTGTCAAATATTCTGGTTGACTGATTGACTTAATCTTTTTTTCTTGGTCCTTTGGGCTTTAATTTGTGACAAAGCAAATGACCCAAAATTCACCCTGAGCCTCAGTTATTTTCAGATTATACTCAGTATATTAAAGCCAGCGTAGCTTTAGCATTGGTTTAGCGGTAGCGGGCTATTGCGGGCGTTGATGTAGCGTTGGTTGCTTCAGCGTAGGTATAAGGCGTTCTGCGCATGCATCTTTCAGGATCCATTGGGATGCAGTTTTTGGGCTAATTCGATGTCCATTTCACCCCGTATTTTTGGCCAATTATCGGTCCCGCTCCGGTTCCACTATGACAACGCCACATCAAAGTTCATCGCTGTCATGGATTGCCCAACACCGTTCCAGCAAGGCCGTGTCCGCTCGTAAGACGCTAATGCCGCTAGTGCAAAGCTGGTGAAGCAGCGGCGATCCAGCGTTCAAGATATCTCCGCTGGTCTAGCGGACCCAAGCGTCCACAAACTTGCGTCTAGCGGAGCCCAACTTTGACTGGGCGTCGGTGGAGCGGGGGTGAACTTTGCCGGAGCAGAGAATGGACCTCTCCTCACTGCTGCAATATTTTGAGCAGCTCAAAACTTTCGGAGCGGTGGGAGGGACCCTCGAGGAACATCAGCGGTGGCCGAGCTTATGCGGCGTTGCTTTAACGGTGATGAACGGTCACGAGCGGTGGGGGATTTTTTTCCTCACTCCAGGAACACTCCAGCAAAGTTCGGGCGGTGTGACCGGGCCCAAACATCTGTCAGACCCGGCTTTTATTGGAGACCAGCCTCTATTTGAGACCGGACATTATTGGAAGTTACACGATATATATCACTTTGCTTTGTTGCTGCATGCAAGGTTGCTGCCGGCTTAGTGACCCATTGTGGGTCGCATTACGTATGAAAAAATCAGCCTTTTGTGAAAACGTGATCTAAACCTAAAAAATAACAAGAATAGATACTTAAATCAATTGAATATTTATTTATTTTGTGAGTGACCATGTTATAAGCGAGAGAGCGCTCAACGAAGTGTTCATCATCAGAAATTGATGCACGCTGTGGAAACCTGAACCAATAAATACGGTTGCTTCATGGAGTGCGACAAATCAGCGTTTTACACGTATTAACGTGTTAATTTTTAAAAAATAATCGTGTGCCTTAACATTAACACTGACGGCCTTGGTGTTTACGCACTTGTTTGTGCATATATTTTATCACTGAGAAAAAACTGAAACACTGCACCTTATATACCGCTGTTGTCCAGGACTCATTCCAGTTTTCTCTGGTCAGTGCGGTAGAATGTAAATGCTCATGATGATGTCTTCTTCTGTGTTATGTCACTGTGTGGTGGATCTGTAAAGAAGGGGGTCATTATACTAATAAAGTCATATAATTTTGTATTTCTGTTGCGTTGTGCCAACTGTCAGGTTATTTATTTATTTATTTTTTTTACTAACCTGTTTGTATTGCTGAACATCTTTTATTCTTAATGCTCTACTAAACAGGTTTTTTCTGGATTTACAATACAGTCCACTTCCCTTAGGGTTGTGAATACCTTGTTAATTTTTTTTAATTGACATTACAATGTTGCATTAAGTATCTGTAAACAATAAATAGGTCTTGGTTTATCTCTGGACATACCAAATTACAATTGCAATTCAATTCATACATAAATATACAATTCATAATTCATAAAATACAATTCATAATAAAGCTTACAGCTGCTTAGGAGACCATGAAAAGTACAAAGAAGACAGGAGCAAAACATATTATGACATATTATATTATGCACTTGGATTAACAACAAAAGTTCAGTCAATTTCCTGCAAATTAAACTTCCTGTTAATAAGGTTTGAGCTGTTATTTTTTTGAAACGCATCACTCAATCTATAAATATCTGAACAAATGCATTTAACTTTAAATGAGGAATAAAATCATATACATTCTTAATTGTCACTAATAAATTCCAAATGTCTGTTTAATATCTTCATAGCCATTTAATTTTTGCATAACAGTTTTGATGTAAATTTGGTTTTAACGCGTCTAACATTCATATTAAACAGTAATTTTTTAAAACCTGATCAGTGTGTTGGCCGATATTGGACACGTTATTTTGACTCAGGCGCAGCCTCACTGCTCTGTCTCCAGCGTTGTCCTGTGCCATCTGAAGGGTTATTCAAACCACGCATTCAATCCACTGCATGTAACGCTACTAGCAACTAGGGCTGTCCTAACGTGTTAATGCAAATGTCTTTTAATGCCAATAATCGCGCATTAAAAAAAATGATTGTTTTTCCTCTGGGTATGGAGAAAAAAAAAACAGTGCGAGCAGCTGAGGCGCTCGCACTGTGAGCAAGTATAACTGCGTCAGGTTATCTCAAGTTAAGACATACATGGATGTTTGTCTGCAAGTGGATGTAACAGAATGGAGTGGAGCAGGGAGCTTGTGTCCCGCTGACTGTAGCACCAACATGACTGCTACAGGGTTTCTCCACTGTCTTTTTTTTTTGGTCTACTTATTCACAACGATTTGAATAAAGAAATACTCCTTTTAAAAATAATTTTAAACTATCAAACAGGGTTCATTGTGTTGGACAGAGCTGTGGTGGAAAGTAGCAATAAAATGTTTACTTAATCAAATGCTTGTCTTTTTTTTTTTTCCTCTGCTGCTGTTTAAATTAGCATCTTGTAAATAGAGACAGACTTACACAGTTTGTTTTATTGGATAGCCTGCTTTGATTGACAAGTTTAAAAAGCCCTTCTGAAGTCTGGTGTAGACCAAACAAGCAAACCCTGGCCTACTCTAAAATAAGGTTTTTAACTCATTTGTAAATGAACTGTGGTGCTGTTCACTTCAGCATCAATGTGCAAAGTTATTTCACAAACCCAAGTCCAGTTGTGATCCAGTGATGAGGTGTGCAGTGGATAGAAACAGCCCATAAAGAGAATCTGAAGTCTCTTCAGTGAATGTGGTCTGTTGAAAATATGCATTCGTACTCGTTTTTTTGCATTACCTGTCAGTCTACATGGTTATTCTTGTGTAAAAGCAAGCTAAGACCAAATAGGCTCCTTTTTTCTCTTGTCAATCAATGCACTTATTGGAATTATCTGAAGTACTAATGAATTATGACAAGTGTTATATTTGTACTAGTGATGTCAATCAATTAAAAAAATAATCAGATCAATCACACTTTTGGATTGTGATTTATCTCGATTAATCAAAATCTACTAGGTTAATTTTATATGACAAAATGTGGCTTTTAAAGTAAAAAAAGACAACATGTTTCCTTCATTTTTATTGTCTGAAATGTTTTAATTTGTAAAGTGTTAACTCAGATATCCCAGAAATGTAATGTGTGTGCACAAAACACATCAACAGTAAGATAAGCAGAACTGTAACCTGACTTCTATGTCTACAGTGTTATTCTAAGAAAACAAAGATGCTGATAAACAGCCATAAGAAACAAACATTGTGTTTCTGCACTTTAAATGGTTTTGGTGAATACTCGATTCTGAATGATTCTGGCTGCTGGGTGTTGATGCACAGCTAGAAAAGAAGTTCCGGTCACATAGCCCAAATGTTTTCAAATCACTGAGCAGGCATCTTTAAAAAAACTTTTTCCTTCATCTTCTGGACAAAACAAGTGGTAAGAGGTGAACTTTCTCTCTGAACTGATGCTTTATTGAACCTATCGCGACAATCAGCACATACAGTATATCGCTTCCTTTGCCGCTTCAGCTGAGGTCTGCTGGTGCAGCAAAGCATTCTGGTTTTACCAGGCCACACCACCAATCAAATATTCCGCTTTTTGTGAAAAGCAATCTAAACTGAAAAAAATAACAAGAATAAAGTACTAAAAATCAATTGAACATTTATTTTGTAAGTGACCACGTTACAAGCGGGATAGTGCCTGACAAAGTGTGCATTTTCAAAACAGCTTGAACTGTCCGACAAAAAGTGGAAGAAGGTTGCTCCTGATGTGTAATTAATCTGCCTTAATAAATAACATTTTTCTTTTTTTAAATTAACGTTGAAAGCCCTAGTTTGTACACATCTATTAAGGACTGATAAGCTCAGACATGAACATTATTAAAGGTGACTGCTTTCATGTTGAAAAGAATCAAGGAAAAGCAATTGAACTAGACAGGAAGTTGACACTTTAAATTGCGTCCAAATGTACAGACCACGCTACAGTAAAAGGTCAGTTTCACCATTTACATTTTTGTTGGCAATTAACCCTGGAACCCCTAAAAAACAGCTTGTGTTGTTAAATGGGTTTTCTGGGAGGGACTGTTTCCTTCTTTCTGCTTTCTGCTATGTTTGCTTTTATTTCTTAGAACTGAAATATTATTTTTAACCTTAAAAAAGTTTTTTTTTTTCCCCAAGTTTTTGGATCCCACCCTCCCCAAATGTGTACTTGTGTCAACTTATTTCTTGTGTTTCACATAAATAAGAAAGTTTATTACTGCTAGTATGACTGGCATTCTGGACTGACAGCTCTCCCATTGGGGCCCAAAGCATGCGGGCCAAAGTATAAAACATGCGAGTTAGAGACGGGACAGCAGAGGTGCACAGAGAGCCCTTCGTACTTCCTCTGGAAATGCACACCACTGTGTTCATTTTTGTCTGCATCTGTTGTAACAATTTGTAGGTTTTTGTTTCTTTCCTTTCTCTTACATGTGTGTTATCTAAGAAGTCTCAACAAAACTCACAAAATATTGTCAATAGAAAGTAAGGATGTCCTGATCCGATCACATGAACGGAAATCGGGCCTCATAATTTCAGATTCGATCAGATTTGGCTGTTGGATCCTGACAAGGGATCGGATTTTTATTTGTTCTTATTATTATGGTCAGTGCTAAATATTTCAAGCCTATTATTACAGATAGAGAATCTCCTTTGAAGTCTGCATACCATGAACAGATCACAACATTTTTTGCCATCAAAACCAGCAGAATACTGCACTAGTTTATGCAGGAATTGCACAAAAACTGTTACCAAGATATTCAGATTCAGACTTTGGGGCTCAATAAGTCTTTTAACAGACATTTAAAGCTGACAGCAAGTGTCTCCTGCATTTTGTCTCAACTCAAACAGTGATCTACAGAGACATTTTAAAAGAAAAAAAATTGGGTTTTTACTTCTTTCTAATGGGAATGGTTCTTTCCGTACCGCGGACAGAGAAATGGGAGTGAAACGCCGCCAACGGACTGTCTTTTAGCTCGGGGGAAATAAAAAAAAAACAAGGAAATCTGTAATTCTCAAAAACAACCTAAACTAATGCATGTTTACATTGATATGAGCTATTCACAAATGCTTATCTTATTCATACTTCAAAAAGGATTTAAAAAAAAACATCATTAATTTTCAGGAAATTTTAATTGAGTCATGAGTCACTTCTGATAAAAAATGTTCAGTAGTTCTATAGATACTAAAGCTATAGCCACTAAACTTTCCCACATTACACACCTACTGCTATTAGTTAATAGTTAACTATTGTTACTAGTTAATAGTATTTCTGCTTGACTGACTAAGCTACTTGACAGAGGTGTTCTGTTTAAGCGTTGAATGATAAAATAACGTTAGTAAAATAAAAAATAAGAAAAATTGACCTGGATATGCTTGATTAAATTAAATGTAATTAAAATTAAAATTGTTAATTTTTTAAGTGTAAAGCATCAGATCGGGTCTCTGTATTGGAAGATACTCAAATGACTCACACCCGGGTCAAAAAAACTTGATTGAGACATCATTAATAGAAAAGAACTATGTATCTTTAAGGTGAATCCCAGGCCACAAAATGTAGCAGTTTTGCTAATTAGCTCTCATGTCTTTTCTACTGTCTTGCTGTTGTGGTAAACTGTAGAATAAGTTATACCGTATCAACATTTGAAATATAGTATTATTAAGAAGTTAATATTTTTTTTGTTTGCTCAAAAAACTGTCTCTACTGTTTTTTAATGTGGTTAATTGGAGCGCACTGGACCGAATGTTTTTTTTTCTCTTCTTTTTTTGGTTTGTGTAATTGTTCAAAATAAAAAAAAAAAAGAAGTCCCCTTGGTGGTGTCAAAATAAATGTTGAAAGTCTTTTATTATAAAAAAAAAAACTTGGTTGAGTTACATCTTTCACTGCAACACAATGTCACAAATTAAAATGAAAAACTTTAAAATTAGGCTTTTTACAGCAATTATTAGATTAAAACCCATTGTGATTAAAATAAATTAATTAGATTAGTTAATTACAGGTCATGATTAAATAATTACCCAAAAAATGTATTGTATGACAGCAATGTTTTTAAGATGCTGTTGTTTGATTGGAAGTGTGTCCCTGCCTACATTTGAAAGCTATATTTATTGCACTGCCGTTTTTGCTCTTTTCTCCATGTGTTCAGAACTTGCTGTCGGAAAAAGTTGACCAGATGATGGAGTGGTCTTCCCGGCGTTCGGTCATCCGGATGAATGGGGACAAGTTCCGACGTTATGTCAAGGCTCCACCCAGGAACTACTCTGTCATCGTCATGTTCACAGCTCTGCAACCTCAGAGGCAGTGCTCTGTCTGCAGGTATGCAAGTCCACACGCGGATTCAAGGCCTTAGCCATTGCCACCACTCCTGTTAGACACATCCTATACAAAATGTTTTTTTTTTTCTCATTTGTAGTTCTATGATAAGAAAAGTTATGATTCTTTTATACTCTTTTCTATTCTTTTTTATTTGTCAAAAGGTAGAGGCTCAAAACAATGATGTGTGAGAAACTCAGGGATATGAAAATCAGTAATCAGGTCTTTGAAAAGTCTTTGAACAATTGTGAAAATGTAAAAAATAGTTAAGCTTAAAATAAACTGCATAGGTTGTCAAAATGTGTATGCTTACCAAGTAATATGTCAAAAAATTACAATACAATATTGAGTGTTTTAAAAGATTTAACTGTAGATCGGAGTTATAATTTCACACACTTCCCTAGAGCAGAAAGGATGAATTTAAAGTATTTGCTATTTTATCTCGTGTGTAAGATTTATTTATTTTTTTTATTTATTTATTTTTTTTTTGCCTTAGTAGCCTCTTAATATTTTACATACCCCTGTTTCTGTTGCCATGGAAACCACGTTCTATGTGTTGAAAACATGTGGCTCACCTCAACACTTTGGTCATGCTGCCAACGAGGAAAAACATGGAGTCCACAGGCCAGAAAGACCTACTTAACCACCAACCTATTCAAAATATTTTATAAGGCTGGAGATTTTTTTTTTCCCAAGATTCTAATAAGAAAACCTTACATGTTCAAACTAGGATGATCTCTGAGAAAGGAGGGTCCAATGTGAACCTTGGAATGTTTCAACACAGCTAAGTTTGGTTTTTGAGCTTAATGTATTTATCTTCTGAGTCATCCATCCATCATTGTCTTCATCATTTTGCTGCTTCAAAAGAAGGTCACCCTGACACAGTCACTAAGTTTAGCATTATTAGTTGTCCCTCCTCACATGTCTAGGACTATAAACAGTAAGAAGCCTGGCAAATCCTAAGACATTTGAGGTAAACCCTGCAGCAAATTCTGTCCTCAATAAAATCCATTGGCCATAAACCTTGAGTACTAAAATTCAAGTTTTAATCTCTGCACCCATTTTAAAATTTTACATGATGATAGGTGGAACATAGAGTTGTTGTGGAAAATGTCATGTAATTAGTATTATAAATAAAGCATATATTAAATCAATTTTGCAATGCAATATCTTTTGTAAAATAATCAAAAAATGTATTTTTTAAAGAAGTACCCTAAACTCTGCTTTGATAATTTTGTCACCCTTTTTTCTTTCCTTCAAGTGTTGTTAAAAAGTCCTATAAAAATAATTTGTTTTACACTACTCACAATAAGTTAGAGACATTGTCATAAAGAAGAATGCTAATCAGAAGTTTAATGAAATACGTAGAATTTCTCTTTTTTATTACTTATAATGAATAAGAAGAAGCACTTGTTTTTATTAGTTTAAATGTCAGTTGTGGGTATTTCCATTTGCTGCAGTGACAGCTTGACAGTGACATCTAATGTTCCTTATTAGCCTCACTATGTTATTCTGAGGCAATGCCTTCCACTATTCCACAAGTGCTACATGCAGTTCTGACAGGTCACTTGGGAGTGGGGTATGATCATCCATCTCTGCTTCAACTGGTCCTAGACATCCTTTATGGCAGGGGTACCCACTACATGGATCTAAAGACCCCTTAGGAAGGAGCATTCTCTGTATAGAAAATTATCTTCTAAAATAAAAAAATCTGTCAGCCAATCCTCATCCTCACTGTTAAGTACATAATTTGATTGACATGCAGAACGGCCAATCAAACGTCCTCAGATACAAAGGTCATTGCACATGTATGTTCCCACTAAACTGAGTGCAACACTTCGCTAACATATGTGAAGTTTTTTTTTTTTTGTCACCTAAACTTCAGAAATGTGTGAGCACTCAGCATCAGACTCTTAACTATGAATGTAGCTGCTCATGTGTCGTATTTTTCTCTCAACTGACCCAAAGTCAGTAACTCAATAAGAACCTCAAACAGAATGCACACCAACCGTTTCTATTGTCGCCACACCTTGCGCTGCGGCGCTGTTGACATGACAAGACAAGTCCAATTCAATAAGCTGTTAAAGGAAAAGTGACAGAGGAACTTTTTATCATGTGATTTTACAAAGGTCATCTAAATTTATTTTATTATTATAAAATAACTGTCAGATTTACTTTAAAATCTACTTTTCATAATAAATATGTGTATTTAGGTACATAAATATGAAGGTTTTCACATTTTTGTGTGGTTGTTTGTGAATTTTTTTGTCTGGAAACCCTTGTACCTCTCACATCTGCTAAAGGGACCTGCAGATATGTGACATTTGCAAAACAATGTTTTAGTGTACAGGTCCTTAGGTACCGGTCATGGTTGTGGTCTGTCACTTGTGGGATTCCACTCCTGGGTCTGACATAAAAGCTCAATCCGAATTCTTTCCTTCTTCCTACCACTTCTCCCTACCACTCCATTTGTAGTGAAAGTGGTGTCCAAAAGTAGTTTTTTTTAAAGGGCTACCCTCGAGGCAAAGTGATACAGAGCCCTCCGTAGCGAGGGAGTTTCGCGTCGCGCTATGCTGCCGAGGAGAAGCGCTTTTTTTCATGTGGATGCGCTCTAAAGCACAGAAGTTTACATTTAAATGTTATTCTGATTAACCTTAAAAGAGGAATATTACTTTTTGTTTTTGCATGACCTTTTTTAAAGTTATAAAACCGCTGTTGCCGTGTATATTCAAGTGCTGGAAGCTCTGCGCTAACTTAGCTAACCGGCGATTATTGGTGACACTATTTTTCCACAACTCTCCGTTTGGAGGGCTAAATGTAGGGGAAGGGAGAAGTGTTAGGGCAAAGGGAAGAAGTCTGATTGGGCCAAACTCTGCCAGTCGTTCTGTGTCTTGATGAAAGTCTACTGATGACACTTTGAGACTCGCCAAATATTACCAACCCGAAGGTGCACTGTGACCAGGTGTCTCTGCTCGATGGTTAAGTGGCGTTGTGTGTTCAAGGCTGTTTGAATGATGACCTTGAAATGACTTGGTGTCAAAATCAGCTTTTTATATCCCAAGGGTGTTGAAGTTAATGTCACATTGAAAGGGTTTTTCTTTTGGAATGTTTCGGTTTTGGTCCCAATAAGTGAGCCACACTGTGAGACCATGATGTGGAAAAGACAAAATGAGGTTTGTCCATTATCCCAAAATATTTGCCTCCCTACAATCTGTGAAGTAAAATAAACACTGTGTAAATGACATCCACTGAGATTTTCATAATGTCGCTAAGTTACTGTGAGTAGTGTGCCCGGATACCTACAAACCTCTCATTGGAGCATTCTCAGTTGACTAACATGACACTGAACCTGTTGATACAATCCCCACTGACCTTGATCTAGTCTGACTTTTGACTAATCAGCCTTTCTTTTGCTTCATTAGTCACTTGATTAAATAAATTATTCATCACTCATGTCAGTACCACACATCATCAAGCAAGGCAGCACAGACTTGCTTCATATTCAGACCATGTTTTTATAAACATGTATGGTTCTTTTTGTGTTTTTGTCCTCTTAATGGCATACAATAGTCCCTCAGTTTGTCTCAGTTTACCTTTCACAAGTTCTCAGTTTTGTAGATTATTTTCTGTGCAGTTTTGCATGTTTTTTTACAGCACACTGTTCTGCAATCTTATTGGCTGTTGGCCTTGTCAATTAATCTACTCTGTGCCATGTGTCTTTGGCAGAATTTGTTCAGTTTGTCACATTTACATAAATCTTCGATCGCAACCTGACCTTTGTTTTCATTTTCTAATACTGCACCTTTTTTTTTTGTACTTATGCTTTGAGAGTTTAGACCTGGTTTCAAAAGTTTAAGAAGGTTTAAAAGTGTGAAAATGTTTTTCTGTCTGAGAAAATTGTATATAGTGTACAGTGAGGAGTTTAAAAGCTTTTACTCATCTGTAGTCTTACTTCACGGATTTAACTTATTTTTGGTTATTTGTGTGAAGTAACCCCAGCGATAAACAATCACATTTCTGTCATTCATCTTTTTTAACTGAATCAACAATTCACACTAAAACAATTCATATCAAAAGAAGTGCTTTCATTTCAGAAATGCCTCGCTTCAATTTCATAAAGCTTCAGGGTAACACTTTATAATAACTACCTGAAGAAATCATTATAAAACTTTTAATAATTGAGTTATATATGACATAAGTAACAGCTAAAAGTTTGTTAAGGATTTAAAAATGTGGGGTTAGGGTTAGAATTAGGATCAGGGTTAGGATGGGTTGGAAATGTTCCTATTTAGTAACAGTTAATTAATAAGCAGTTGCAACAACTTAAAAGAAAAGTCCCAGAGACATGTATAAAATATTAACTAATTCTTAACAAGTCATTAGTAAGTATTTTAGTAACAGTTTTTTCATGATATATTACTAATATATATGTTGCAGTTAGAAATCATTGATATACAGGTAACAGTTCATTTCTAACTTGCTAACTAAAAACTTGTTAGTTATCTACTGTCTATCTATATATGTACATAAGGTACATTCAATAATCCTTAACAAACTGTTAACCGTTATTTCACAAGTAATTTTTAACAAAACAACTAACGGTTTACTATTGATTTGTTATAATGGGTAGTTATTATAAAGTGTTACCAGCTTCAGTTCAAGGCATTCAGACGTACCAGGCAATGCAATAGAAGACACATTATATCTTCAAGGTGCTAAAAAAAATCAGTGCGTGATTAACTAGGTATTATTGTAAAATTACATTTTGAGTCTTCTTTAGGATCCGTTACTGATACTACTTCTGTATCATCATGTTTTATAGACAAGCAAATGAGGAGTACCAGGTCCTGGCTAATTCCTGGCGTTACTCTTCTGCATTTTCCAACAAACTGTTCTTCACCGTTGTGGACTACGATGAGGGAGCAGATGTATTTCAACAGGTGAGGATTTAAAAGGGAATACATTTCATATAATTCCACTCAAACCTACCGCAGAATTTACAATGTATTAACTGGAAAAAAAAGAAGAATGGACAATGAAGGTTTTTTTGTGTTTGTTTTGTTTTTTTTACTAAAATGTTTACTTTGTTTTGTGTGTGTTTATTGGCTTGCATTAACAGATTATTTTTTTTCCCAACTCTTAATATTAATTGGAATAGATGTTATGTATTGCTATTGTAAACAAATTAAATTGATTCCAGTTTGTTTTTCTAGTATTTTAGTAGGGATGTCCCGATCAGGTTTTTTCGGGCCTGATTCCAAGTCATTTGATTTTGAGTATCTGCCAATACAGAGTCCCAATCTTTTTGTAGCACGTTTACAAAATGAACAAATTTAATAAACAGATCTAGGTTTTTCCCCTTGTTTTTCTATTACCGTAAATCTCCTAATAGTAGCCCTGGCATTTTGGTCTTAAAGGAGCTTGGCCACTATTAGAGACCAGCGTCCAAAGCAAGGAACCACTGTTAGACCTGGTAAAGACCGGCCACTATTGGAACATATACAGTATTAATCTTCTTTTACCATTTAACCCTTAAACAAACAGAGCACTTCTATGAAGCAGCTTTAAAAGTAAAGTAAAAATAGTGCTAATTACCTATTAATAACCTGGTGACTGACGTTTTGGGCATTTTTGAACTGATGTGATTCATATGTCCACTAAAAACTCTGACAAATAAACATGGACATTCTTTCAAATTGTTGTTATAGTAAAAATATGATGAAATATTTGTTATATCTTAAGACCTAGCATCAACGTGCATGGACATCACATGTATTATTCTGCTTAACTGGTGCTCTGTCGAAGAGAAATAAAAAGGACCTGGTATTAGAGGGGTAAAATCCCCTTCTCCCGCAGCAACAGCGTCTCAAAGTTGTCTCTGTCTACCGCTCTTATTAAAGAGAAAACAACACATTAAAAACCTGTTTTTTTTATGTTGAAATACCTTTGTAGGTTGTTGTTTGCGTCAAGAAAACCCAATAGAGACACTTTCCGCCCATTTGAAATGTTTTTTAAGAGTTATTGATCCTGGAATTCCAAAACTGTGAAGATCTTGCTAGCCTAGCTTAACTTTATTTTAGCTGTACTGTTTTTGTGCACCTCCTGCTCAAAATAGCGCTCCAAAAAATTGTGGTGATCTGTTTATTCATTTATTCATTCATTTTCCAAGCCGCTTTATCCCTTTCGGGGTCACGGGGCTGCCGGAGCCTAACCCGGCTACTCATGGGCGAAGGCAGGGGACACCCCAGGACTGGTCGCCAGTCTGTCGCAGGGGCCACAATCACACACCCATGCACACTCACAGTCACACCTAGGGACAATTTAGAGAAACCAATTACCCTGTGAAGCATGTTTTTGGACGGTGGGAGGAAGCCGGAGTTCCCAGAGAAAACCCACGCATGCACGGGGAGAACATGCAAACTCCACACAGAAAGGTCCCCCAGCCAGGACTTGAACCGGGAACCTTCTTGCTGTGAGGCAGGAGCGCTAACCACTGCGCCACCGTGCAGCCCGTGATCTGTTTATGATATGCATATTTCTAGTAAAATATTTATCTGGAATAATAAATCATAAATATAAAGCATCAATCATGATTAGAATATCCTATATTGATCAAGAGACACTAGCCGACTTTTGATCAAGTCATCAACTACGGGATAGGGCTCGATTTCCAATCATGTGATCAGATCAGGACACCCCTACATTTAAGCTTAAGAAAGTCACATTCATTTGTTTGCTTCGACAGTTTACCTTGTTGAACATGTTGGTGAAACACAATAGAGAACAGTACATGAAAGATAAAATTGATATTGTATTTAAATAAAGGGTATCATTTTGATAAGGGAAATCATTAACTTTATTTCAAGTTTCACCCTTTTACCTTTCATCTTTTCAGGCTCGTTGCATCCTGATGAGCCCCACTCTCTGGCTGAGTTAAATTGTTTTAATGGTTTCCTCAGATCTTGCTTTCTGTTCCCCTTTGATCTATTTAAAATATCCCACAAATCTGAACAGCTAAAAATTCTTCAAATTATAGTTCACCTAAAAAAAGATACTTTATTTTTTTCTTTAAAAACTGTTTGCTATTAAAATAAAAAAAAGGATAGTTTCTTTTTCACAATTGCTATTTTGTCATAACTAAAGCTTCCAAACCTCAGTATGTTTGTAAGTTTGTATGCTGTTTAAAACAATCCCAGCCGCTGCTGTAAATCCTAAAATCCTAAAAGATAAAGTTGTGATTGACCAAAAGATGACTGAGGCAGCCTTGGATTCTGCAGTGCAAATGCAACGCATCTCTGTCAGTGACTTCAAGTGAGGGCAGGATTTTCACAACCTCAGCCTTTCTCAGCATGAACAAAAGTTTAAATGCCTTTTTTCAGCTGACTGCAGCACTGTGGCATGAGACACCTGCAAACTGCTACTGATATATGAGCGGAGTGAGCATTTATAGCTTTGCTCTGTGATTCTGGCTGACAGGAAAGATATCTCTACTGAAAGGCGGGCTAACATTTACTTGCTTGTGTCACCTCACTGTTTAACTCTGTTACAAAACTGTGTTTGCAGAAAATAGTTTTTGTCACATTCATGACTGCAACTACTAGTCTGTAAGACGAGGTTTATTGTTATTATTATTTGATTTATTGTTTTCTTCTTTTTTCAGTTTGACGTCCTAAAGACCCACTCCAATGAAAATTGTGTTTTTTTGGTGTTTTTAACATGTTCTAGTAGCATTTTCTCATGATGGAGGACAAATAAAAAGAAAATTAAGATCAAAATTGCTTTTCTGAGTATTTCTCTCTTCAAGTCGATGTGATTTAGGAGCAGACAAAAAAAGCTTACAGGCTACGATCTACAGACCACGAGCTCCCTGCCCCGCTGTGTTCCGATGTATTAGCTTGTAGACAATTAGATCCATGTACGTCTTCATTTTTTTCATCTGAACTGGCATCTGACTCAAAACTGTACAATTGCATAGCTCTGAAATTGCCCGCCATTTTTGTTTCACCCCTAAGCTTAGGGTTGCGAGGGGCTGTAAGCTACAAGGAGAGTGTAAACAAAGAACTGATTGGAAATAGATGCAAGCTGACATCTGCGCCAACAGTCCACAACTCAGAGGTGAATTTCTGAAGAACTGCTGCTCAGCAGAAACTATGTCCCTAGAAAATTATATTGTTGTTTTTTTGTTTTGCCTAAAACAGCATAATCATAATTAAAAGACCACTGGGAATACTTTGACAATAGATTAAAAGAGAATTGGAGTGGGACTTTAAACCCAGTGAAAAGCAAATAACCAAAGCAAAGCAAAAAAAGTAAAACAAATAAATAAATGCAGCTGTTTATTTCTTCCTTCCTACTCATTCAGGAATCTGGGACATCCATCAGTCAATTAAAAAAATTCACACTATATGAATGTTGTTCATTTGATTCAGTTGACATCCTTCCTCTCTTCTCTCCAGCTGAACATGAACAGTGCCCCCACCTTTATGCATTTCCCTGCAAAGGGAAAGCCAAAGAGAGCAGATACGTTTGACCTACAAAGAATTGGCTTTGCCTCAGAGCAGCTGGCCAAATGGATCGCCGATCGAACAGATGTTCAGGTAGCATTACACGAACACTTCACGCTGACATTTACTTACTAGTAAAACAAACGTGTTTACATATCAGAAAAATTGCTTTGGTAGCAGACACCAGAGATTGTTGTCACAGACTTGAAGTTTTGTAAACTTTGACTTTGACCTGATGCTGCCATGTTTATTATGTCAAGCTTTACTGTCTGCTTTTACACAATGTTTTTTTTTTGTTTTTTGAGGAAAGACTGTCCATATGATCTACTGTGAATATATGTTATAGAACAAAAAAAGGATGTTTTTCTCTATTGAACAGTATTGAATGCCTTGAACTGAACAGTGTATTAAAGGTCTTCGAATGCTTTGGAGGCTGGATTCACTTATTTGAACGTCATTTTTATTGGTCTGCTTTGGCACTGAGTAGAGCTTTGAAGAAACATTTGGTTGGAACAATCTTCATCTCGCCCTGCAGCCCAGTTGAGTCCCTTTCTGGCTGGTCTGGAAAAAATAAACTCTGTTTTTACCTGTGTTGGTATATAGTTTTATATCTAGCCACATTATTCTTTGAGTCATTGGATATTTAGATAAAGTGCAAACATAAATGATGTTCTTTAAATCCAGTGGTTTAAAAAAATTATAGATGATAGGTCCAGTCCTGCTCTTCAGTTAGTCTCAGTTTAATGGTTTAGTCTAGTGTCATTCTCCAGCTGTTATCCCTTAAAGGCAAAATCTACCAAACTTTATTTTTATGTGTTAGAATGTATTAAGCTCTGAATCTTCTGTGGCTCCCAAATGGAGTTCACAAAGACATCAGAAAATGTTTGGGGCTGAAGGTAATAAATTGGAAAAAGGAAAGAAAAGTTTAAATTTAATGATGGTGTATTATACATTACTATTGTTGAAATGCAGCCTTGACACTGGTTACGCTAAAATGAGATTGGCGATACATTTAATTTATGCAAACATGATTTTTTTTTTTTTTTTTGCATATGTTTAATATTTTTGGTTTTGGTTAGTTGTTTTACAGAACAAAAAGATTCATGTGGAGCTGATGCTGTGTTCAGTGTGTAAGAGTTAATTCAGGGTACTTGTTAGAGAAATAGCAAGGCAATTGAAACCCTGTTCCATCAAGCCAAGCAGAAACACCTTGCACATGATTTTATTGTGACAGGACCCACTGCTATTTAAGTTCTTGGCTGTCTGGTGCACTTTCTGCTACCTGCTTCTTGCTCTGGCTGTTGATGCTGTGGTGAGCATTCTAGCACATACAAACACACCTGGTTGCCCCACCTGTCAACTGGGGACAGTCACCCTGCCTTAAACAACCTTTGACCAACTCATCGGTGAGTGTTGCGGTCGAGATCCAGTCACTGCGGATCCTGAAAACATTGATGCCATCAGAAAACATCTGCAAGACCTCCTTGACTGCGAGATTATCCGTGTATCTGAGTCACCACTTGCATCCCCGATCGTAGTTGTCCCAAAGATAGATGGAAGCATCTGCCTTTGGATTGATTATAGGAAACTAAACCTACAGACAGTAAAAGATGCTTACGCCCTCCCCAAACTTGAGGATGCCTTCACTGCTCTGTCTGGGCCAAAGTGGTTTTCCATCCTCAACCAAAAGTCTGGATATTACCAAATAGAAATGAAAGAAGTGGACAAGCCCAAGACTTTGTTTGTGTGCCCCTTGGGATTTTGGGAGTTCAATCGGATGCCCCAGGGAGTAAGAAATTCACCAAGCACCTTCCAGAGACTTATGGAGAAGTACACTGGGACCTGAAGTTGAAAGAGGTGTTAGTCTTCATTGACGACATCATTGTGGTTGCACTCACTCTAGAAGCATACAAAGCAAGACTCATGAGAGGATTAAATAAATTAAAGGAGTTTGGTCTCAAACTCTCCTTGGAGATATGCGTGTTCTCCCAGGCTGAAGTAAAGTACCTAGGCCATATGGTGTCACAGGAAGGTGCCAAGACCAATCCCGACAAAATCTCCACCCTCATCACCTGGCCGGTTCCCAAAACCCTCAAAGAACTCCGGTCCTTCCTGGGGTTTGCCAGTTACTACAGACATTTGCCCAGGACTTCTCCATCATCACCAAACTACTGCATGACCTATCTGAGGAATAACCACCTACGCAGAAGAAAATAAGACCATCAATCAAGCCTCAGACCTATCTGAATCTAAACTAGCCATTTGGGGAACGGTGGTTGCTGTCCTGTCAACGACCTTTTGAGAAGGTAATTGAAGAGCTCACTTCTGCCCCCGTGCTGGCATTTGCAGACCGCCAAAAACTCTACACTCTACACACTGATGCCAGTTCCACTGGTTTAAGTGTGGTATTATACCAAGAGCATGATGGGAAAGACAAAGTGGTTGCCTACGCCAGCAGAGTACTCACCCGGAGTGAGGCCAGGTACCTTTCACACAAGCTGGAGTTTCAGGCTCTCAAGTGGGCAGTCACTGAAAAGCTACACAACTACCTATATGGTGCACAGTTCAAGGTCGTCACAGACAGAAATCCTCTGACTTACATCCTAACATCAGCCAAGTCAAAGAACTAATCTCCCACCTGGAGGAAAACAGACGAGTTGCCATCGACAATGCCGCTAGAGTCACGAGAAGGCCTGAGCAGAGGTTCGACCATCATGTCATGCTGCAGATCTGGAGGTTGGAGAGAGGGTCCTGGTCAGTTAAAGTACAAGTTGGCAGATAAGTGGAAGTCGACAGTCTATGTTGTTGTTCACAAGGCGGAACCACCTTCCAGTATACACTGTTCAACCAGAACAAGACAACAAACCCTGTGACTGTAAAGCGCTTTGGGCCTTCAAGGAAGGTAGAAAAGCGCTATATAAGTATACGGCATTTACCATCAGTGAATGTCCCTGAAAGCACGCCTGCCTCAAACCCTGAAAATTCCCATGCCTGAAGCGGCCTCAGCTCTGCTGCCTGACCCAAACAGACAGGACCAGCGCTGATCAGTGAAGACCCTTCCTTGCCTGTGGTGGTAGAGTCACAAATAGCTGAGGAACCACAGCTGCAAGGAACACAGCATACCAGAACCCAACCACATTGTCTCCAATACAGCAAACCTGGTAGACTCCTGCTGAAGAGCATCCAAAGCATCCTTCACGGACTAAGCAATGCATTCATCTTTGCCCTCCCGGACAATGAAGAGTGTGCAGCTGTGTCTCGTAGCCACAATCAGTCAAAGCGGTCCCGGTCAGCAAATCTACAAGGATGTACATGGGATCAGGGGCGGAAAATGTAACCATGTGCCATCAAGCCAAGCTGAAACACCTGGCACATGCTTTAATTGGGACGTGGCTCACGTAGTTGTTTTGACAACTTTATTTGTTTTACTCAGCTCTTTTATTTGTTGAATTTATGGCCAACTATAAGTAGAAGTATTTTTTGTTGATAAATCTGTCCACTTTGTCTGGTTCAAAGCCTGTTGTTGGAAATTCTTAAATTGAAAGCATTCACTTGACTTTCCAACCATTTTTGGTGTGTTTTTCCCAACTGTGTTCACTGACATATGCAAGTGCAACTTTTATTGTAGTCAGCTTAGAACTGCTCCATTTGTCTCAAGTAAAACTTAGACTATGCATTTTATATCTAATTTAATTGTTTATTAGTGTACATTTGGAGTCAGGAAAGATCATTTGGTGTCTCTGTCTTTCTCTCTCAGATCCGTGTTTTTCGCCCTCCTAATTACTCTGGAACCATTGCTCTGGCTCTCCTGGTGTCTCTGGTTGGAGGTCTGCTCTATCTGAGAAGAAATAACTTGGAATTTATCTGCAACAAAACTGGATGGGCCATGGCTGCATTGGTACTGCTTTGCCTGATACTCGTGCACTCTTGTGCAATTTGCCATAATCTTTCCAACCTTTTTACTTGCTAGAGAGTATATTATTAATGAGTAATATTTATTACAGGAAATGAGGCCTGATGTTAAGGTGTAATTGTTATTAAACAATTTTTAAGTATGTATGTTTAAAATAATGTATAAATTATAGAAAATGATAAATCTGAAATTGTGCCATTGTTAATAGATGTCAACCTTTCTAATGTCTGTTCTTGTGTCTGTCCATGTCTATTTTTCTGTTTCAGTGTGTTGTTTTTGCAATGACATCTGGCCAGATGTGGAATCACATCAGAGGTCCTCCCTATGCTCACAAAAACCCACAGAATGGACAAGTGGTACCAATTTCTCTTTGTTCATATTATTCCTCTGTTTGAAATGTTTTTTTCTCTAATTTTTTTACCTTCTCTTCTCAATCTGACAAGCGCTGCAATATTCCAATACCCTTTGTTGATCTTTAGTTTTTTTTTGGTTTGTTTTTACCTAAATTCTTTATCCTTTTTTGAACGCTGGAGGTGTTTTTAGTAATGTCTTATGGTCGAAATGATCTGTGCAGCAAGTAAGGTGGCGTTGGTTCAGTTGTAGTACATTTCACCCTCAAGGAAAATCCACCCTTCAATTACCACCTGGTAACATGTCTCAGTGTGTGTACTGTTGTCTCGGGCGCCTGTTAGCAGTACCGGTAATTGATTTTTTAGTCACCACAGAAACTTCTGAAATCTTAACCTATTACTTACCTTGCAGCCTACCTGTTGTTCTTTGATATTGACTGTGTCCGTCTTTTTCTCTGTCATCCTTTGTCTCTGAGTAAACGCCCACACAAAGGGTTTTGCTTGTCATCACTTCAGTTTGTTCAGCCATGTATGAAATTAAAGTAAAAACCTGCAGATAAGTGAAAAACGAGCGAGAGACGATAATGAGATTACGCACAAATAAATGGATGTAGATGTTACATGTGAAAACAAGGCGCACAATGAAAAGTTGGGCTTTATCAGGTTGATTACCTAACTTTCCAATATTAGTGATGCATGAGGTCAAATTCAGAAATCAGCAGCAAAGGCATTGTTGAAAATTTTTATTAATTTTTTTGTGGAGACTAAAAGATTGGTTTTCCTGTCAGCCAGGAGTCACAACAAACAAACCGAGGTGTTCACATGCTCTTCACTTATACTGACTAATACAGAAACATAAATGAAAAGCTTCACAATGACTCTGTCATCCCTTTCAGCCTTCATACTGGACTATCCATCTTATTTTGTATAAAAGATGCTCGGTTTATCAGGCTCTATTAACTCCACATCTTTCATTCAGCTGTATCAGCGTATATAGCCCTTCACTGTTGCATCATTCATTTCCTTGTGTCTTTGCTTCAAAAGTTTTCCACAGAAAAAAAAGTCTACAGCTACATTAAAGCATCTAAGATATTGATTTATGCCTAAGTGATTTGGGAGAAATATGCTATTCAGTATTTGCATGTTGTGATGATTAAACTGGATATGCAAATGCAATATTCTACCTGTTAAATAATGTGTATGCTCTCATAGTCTCCGAATGTTCCATCATTGGTCAGGTCACCTGGTCCCAGTGTAGTATGTCACTTTAAAAAAGAATGCAGTGTCTTCCAGCTGCCACTTGATGCCTTTGTCTAATCCGTAAAAAAAATAAAAAGAAGTAGTAGAAGAAGTTAAGGTTTGATTCAGTCAAAAAACACATTTTAAGATATAAGTTAATGCATTTGTTTTGGGAGCCACAGGCATCATTTTTGAAATTATGAAGTGAGTAGGTAGAATAGTAATTTTTAGTGAGCATACAGAAACAAATTTAGACTACATGCAGCAAATCTGACTACAGAAGAGAACACATTCAAAAAGCTAAGAATAACCCATTACTTCCAGTACTCAAATATATTGTTTAATATATCTTAAAGAAAAAATATTTTTTAATATTCTAATCTTCTTAATTTTATGCCACAACAATAGCTTGTTTCAAAGCAAATCAATATCCCAATATTCTCCTGATGAGCCCGTCCCGAGAAATCCGCGGCTACAAAGGCAGTATAGTTAGTTAGATCTCATCCATCTTAGTCATATTTGAGATTATACAGTTGAATATGACGATTTCTAACCTTGCATCTACAGCTCTTGCAATGAGAATAACAATGAGCATTGTAAACTCTTGTGTATTACTGTCATATTACTCACTGGATTTTCAGACAGCTTTATGACTCTTTCCATCAGCTAACCAAGTTTGGTAGGTAAAATCCTTTCTTCAGCCGGTGTTTTTGTGATCTAAATGTGAATTGTGAGAGTAATAAGCATTCTGGCTCTACTTGCAAACTAACTAAACTTGTTTAGTTTTTATTTAGAATATCATAGTAAGAAATATATTTAAATAAGATCTGTGAGTGGGCTAGGCAGTGATCATTGTCCTGGCCAGCATATGGAAAACGATGCACTGCATCACAACATTACTGGCTGCACTTAGTTTATCACAGAAAATATTTGTAATGTGAACTGGAATTTTCTCGTTTTTGCAACACATGAACACAAATGCTTTTTATTTGTACAGTTAAATGCATGAGCCGAGCCTGAGTAAACCAATAAAGAAGCAGATTTTGTTCTTGGTTTTGCACCAGAGCCTCAGGAACTGATCGTTCAAAAATAGTCTGTAAGATAAAAGCTATTATAGAAGGTCCTTGGCATCCTCTTCATAACGCGGCAACTCCACAATGCACAGATCCACTGTAACACTAACTGCTAGCCATAATCACCCACAACCTCTCTGTAATCTCACGTGTTGCTACAACTCTTAATTTCCCATCTGGGTATATTATGGTGTTGTTGAAGTGAATTCCCATGACACACCTTTTAGATTCCAGTGACGAGCAGTTATGCCAAATTGATTCCATATTAATGATGCTCAGCAGGACATGAGCAATAAAACAAATGGTTGTGAAATCCAATGAATTGTGAAATTCCACTTTTAGCAATGTCTTTTTTATTTTGCTGTTAAACCTTTTGTCTTTGGATTTTTACATTTGTTTGTTTACTCATGGTAACC
Organism: Adrianichthys oophorus; assembly: GCA_036245035.1. Taxonomy (NCBI): domain Eukaryota; kingdom Metazoa; phylum Chordata; class Actinopteri; order Beloniformes; family Adrianichthyidae; genus Adrianichthys; species Adrianichthys oophorus. The sequence continues at coordinate 3,647,678 of BSAI01000009.1, read as the reverse complement.
ATAAACTCCATGTCCTTGTCCAACTTCTTTAACCCTTTACTTTGTCCGGATTATCTAAGATTATTTGCTTTTCTGGAGTTGTGAGGTAGCTACATCAGAGCTTTCCTGCCTTGCGATCTATGCAATGCTGAATAAGCTTTGGTGCGATCAATAACATTGAAATATCCATATATCTTCTTTTATTTTTTCCAGATCTTTGTTACTTCCTTGTCCCTTTTCTCCTAATCTATTCTTCACCTCAGACACTCTAATTCCCTTAAAATGATGAGGGAGTAAAGCCAAGTAGACAATTTGAAAAGGATTTGTCAACTGACAAATGACACAGTGTTGCGGTTGCGATCAGTGCTGTGCACCCAAGAAAATGCTGCTCCCTTTCACTTTGACAGTCACAAAATGGAACAAACACCCTGCTATTCTTTAACAAACCTGTACACATTATTTGACCGAGTCAGACTTAAAACTTGACCAAACACGCAAGCTTTCACATGCATTTGGAAAACGAACTCAAGCAGTTTAACCTTGGAAAGAGAAGAATATTATATCTCAATTTGTGCAGTTTTTAATCATGCATTTGAGGACAGTTTTTATATTTTTTATCTTCCCATCCCTTATTGTCACTTAATAGCTGTGGGAAGCTGGTGGTTGCCTTTTTTGGGGGGTGGGACAATTAACAGATATTAGTTAAATTGATTGTTTTACTAACATAAGAAGTAACATTAACATGTTACTTCTGGTAACATGCATTTTAGTACAATGTTTTTTGGGTGCTATTTTGTCTCTAATCTATGTTTTGCTTATTATTTCAAAAACAGATTGTGCATACTGCTTGTTGACCAAATGGCAAACATGTATCACACTTGAAAAGGAAAATAAGAGGAAACTATAAAGCAGCATCTGTCAGTTTTGGTGCTGTTAACCAAAATTTCTCATGAGTTCTTGAAGAAGGCCATTTATTTCTGCTAAAGCTCAGGATTTAGCAGGTCTCTTTATAGATCAATGTTGCCTCCTACTCAAAGGTTTACTTTCAGACATGTTTTTGTACTGTATGTATTATTCATGTATAATATAAGTTCTTCTCATTAAATATATTTGCATTAATCAGAAAAATATTTCACTTGTCTGTCACAACTGGGTTTAATTGCACTTTACTGGCTGTCTTTACTTCAACAAACTTCATCCTTTGTCTAGATATATTTTGCCCCCGCAGAACTTTTTTAAATATATTAGTTGTATATTTGACTTATATTAGTCTCAGCAAACCTGTTCTTTCCTGTCCTTACAGTTTCAATGAAGCATGTTTTTCAACTCAATTTATCTTCAGCTCATTATTTGCTGTTTATCCTCACTGTTCTTTTTGCTTTATTGGTTTTCTGTTTTTCCCTTTTCCTATCTGAGTGTTTTCTGACCTTTACCAACCAAAACACATCAAACAGAGATTCAGACACACAATGTACAGTCTCATGATATGGTATTGTGAAGGGATGGGAATGACTGCTTTTAAAGGTTATCTGTCTTGTGGTTTATTAAAGGCTAACTCTATCGTGGTTGTTTTGTTTAAGAGAGACAATAGCCAAACAAAGAGAACAAGTGCAAATTATGTATATTGCACAAACTCTTCAGGTTATTTATAGGTTTTAGTTGATGGTGCCAAACAAGGCAGGTGCTTAACATGACATTTATGGGTTTTGTTGCGTTTTTTTTTGCGTTTTTTTTTCTATTAACGTTTTCACTAAATCTTAGTCTTTAAAAAAACCTTTGCAATATTTTATGGAAATCACTCACCGCCTCTTGTCATGACATGTCCTCAAGGCTTGTGAAATTAAATTGACCTTTTCCTGCAAATGCACATTATACAAATGCATCGAGGCAGATGCCTAATTTGTGTCAAAATCTGACTAATACACTTTTCTTATGTAGTTCCCATATAAACAGTGTTTAATGTCAATGTATTCAAATGGTGGCATAAATAAAGACGTTCACAGAGTGCAGGTTATGTTTACCAAAAAAAAAAGAAAAAGTATCTAATTACATCTTTTTTTCTAAAAGAATGTTACAATGTGACGGGAAAACTTTCCAGATATGTTCTATACTACCACTATTCAGTAGTCTGTTCTTGTTTATTCTTTGTTGTTTACATCAACCATCTTCATCTTTATGCAGTACTGTCTGTAGCTGCAAATTGTAATGCACTTTCACTGTAAGCCTCAAAACTAACCTTTAGGACAATCTCACAAAGAAATAAACCTAAATTTGAAAAACTATACATACAAATCTTAGTTTTAAATCTCCATTGGTCCAGATTTTTTGAATGCGGGGCAGCACTTAAAATCTTTTATTACATAATTTCCTGTGATTAACTTCGATTATTTGCTTTACTGATTGAAAAATTCTATAATGTATTCAAAACTGGTTGACTTTAAGTTTCTACTTGGAAAAGTGGTTTACTTAAAAAAAAATGCAGGAAAATATTGTTCGTTATGTACAGAAGCTGAAAACGGCCTACTCTACTTTTTTTTTATTGTTTCTTTCTGATAACGAGATAATGAAGAATATACTGTAGCGTCCCACTCTCCCTTTCCCGCACTGAGACGCCAAGACTTCATTATTTTTAAGTTTCTATTTTATGGTTTATGCAGGCCATAACCAACACCTTACAGCTTACACTGACAACGCTCAACAACAGCAAAACAAACGCTCACCAAAAGTTGTTAGTCTTTTTTTTTTTTTTTTTATTTATAGCTGGAGCTACTCTTCTTAAACACCTTATTTCATTTTCTATGAGAAAACAATAAAAAAAAAAAAAGTAGGCTAGGCAGTTTTTGGCTTCTGTAGCTACAGTATACACCCTCAATCAGACCTTGACAGGCATTGTTTGAGCAACATGTTAACATTTAATAATCTTTTTTGTTTATTCAACAACTAGTACCAGCCAGTGTTTTTCGTGATACCTTTAAAATACTGGCATTATTATAATGGCAGTAGCGATCATATTTATAGCACCATCTGTGATAATATTTTGCAATATCTAACTGCTTTAAATGTTTTGCAGTTGTTTCAGCAAAATGTCTCTCCTCAGGTTTCATTACAGTTATGGCATGTGAATGCAGCTTTAATTGTTCATCAGTAAAGTGAACTGTTACTCCGAGGTGATGTCTGATTGTCCAATAGTCTCTGGAGTCTCTGCAAATAGCCAGTGTGCCTTTGGTTTAAGGAGCAGATACTCTGTCTCAGGCAGTAAGTTAAAGACGAAAGATTAAATCAAGAATGCATGGGGGGGGGGATTTTCCAAGGCCCTAGTGATGTACTCAATTGAACAACATGTATTACTTTTCATAACTGACATTTCAAAGACTGCACAGACTTATACATCGATAAATTAGTTGATTTATGTTGGTATATAGTATTTGATAAAGAGAGAAACAAGTGTTATGCTGTGCCTGTTGCATTAGTTCTTGTTGGCACATTAAGAAGTGGCTGCTTTTCCTGATTTTCTGTATGGCTTTGTAATGAATGCAGTCACACTTTATCTGAGTGCACCAATTCTTTGTGAACCAGCCATATTTGCATTAAGCTTCTCAGTAAATGTTTGCCTATGTAGATGTATAGAGCAATGCATACACCCAGCTCCTCACACTAATGAATGAAACTCCTGCATTCTAATCCATCAGATTAATTGGAAGTGCTCAGCCTTGAATTGAGGAATGTTTACACTGTAAGATTTGCAGTTGATCTCACCCTCTTAGCAATTTCCCTTTATGATGAGGTGGAAACATACAGAGAACTATGTTCTATAAAACTAAACGCAGTAGTTCAATGGTTAGCGCTCTTGCCTCACAGCGACAAGGACCTGGATTTAATCCTGGCAGGGACCTTCTGTGTGGAGTTTGCATCTTCTTTGTGCATGCATGTGGGTTTTCTCTGGGCACTCCAGCTTTCTCACACAGTCCAAAAACATGCTTCATAGGTTGATTTGTGCCTCTAAGTTGCCCCTGTCTGTGAATGTGAGTAGGTGGCTCTGTAACAGACTGGCGGATACGAGCACAAAATGGATACGGCGGGTTCAGAAGATGTTTGAATGGATGGATAAACAAATGCCATATTGTCTTATATTTGCCCATAAATCATTTTTATGTAGTTTTACTTGTAAAAACATACTTGTGGGTGGCGATAAATTCAACAAAATGTTTAGTATGTCAATACTTCTTTTGTGATTTATTTTTCTTAATTTAAATGATGCACATCTCAAGTGTTTCAAGATTTTAAATGTTTCTAGGACTGTCCAGTTCAGATCCAATGGATCATAAAACTCTCGGTTGGGATTGTGTCAGACTTTGAGTCACAGTACTCTCTCACTGGGTACAGATGCAGCAGCGTCTTTTCCCTGCTATAGTGTCAGGACTGCACTGAACTACCGCCTCATTCATGTCCTGGGAGTCTTTGAACGATCTCATGTACTGGGACATAGAGATGTGTTTATTGGTGCCTTTGTAGAACTCTAGAAATAAATAAAAACTAATCCTTCAACATCTTCAATGTCTTTCATAACCAGAAAAACATTTGACAGTAGCTCCTCCCACACACGGCGGGAGCGTCAGGTTTAAAACACACTTTTGGACAGACATTGAGCAGCGACTTTTACGCATGTCATAACAAAGGCGGCGGATGCAAATTTGTTCTGGTTCTGTGTGAGCGGACAATTGATTGAAATGATGCGCGGAGGTGAGGGGCAATTTTGTGGCACACGTGTGTGTCGAACTGTGATTGACTGATCGACTGATTCATGTGGATCACAGTTCAGCTATTAACTGTTGCATGCCTACTGTCCAGGCTGACCTGATGCTGCTTACAAAGTGACACAGTTCAATACAGCAGTGGTTCCCATGTTAAGCAAAGAGAGACAGAGGATGTATTTTAATTACACTGGAATCCTACTCCTTAGCCACTCTGGCTGGAGTACTGAAGAGGAAAATGTTTGAACCTTAGGTTCAGGAGGAAAGGTGTGAGTTTTGTTCTTTCTGTAACAAACTGCACCAACTCTTTGTCTTTGCCTGTATCCTCTAAGGATGGAGTTGGCCAATTAAGTCCAGTGTGTGCTCTCTCCATTGCTTATTATAGAATGTATCAGCACAAACATATGGTGAAAAGCTTTGTCTTAGAGGAGTATTTCAATCCTGTCTCCGCTGTTTGCAGATGACATGTTGTTTTGGCTTCCCCAAGCCACTCCCTCCAGTTTTCACTAGAGCATGAAGCACCTAGGACACGAATCAGCTGTTACAAGTATGAGTCCATGAAAAGGAGTAATGTCTCCTCTGAGTTTGGAGTCTGACATTTCTGAAGGTGGAGGACTGTGTATCTTCTGCTTACTTGTGAAAGAGGTGATGGAGGAAACTGGCCAATAGATCAGTGTGGCGTCTGCAGTACTGCAGACCTTGCACCAGTCTGTTTTGGTAAAGGAAATTGAGTCAGAAGACACAGCTTTTAAATCACTGTTTCACTCTCACCTATGGCCTAGACCTGTAACTTGTGGACAGAGGTTAACACAAGACACAAGAAACGACACAAGATAGAGATGGTGAGATTTGCTTCCTTTTAAGGGTGGCTGTGGTAGTCTTTAGATACTGGGTGTATTGCTCATTTGAAACCTACAGTATCACAGAAAGGTGGAGCTTAGGTTACATAATACATTCTGGTATGGTCCAATTTGAAGACAACTTAAATATTTTTAGCTAATCATCACCGGCTCTGATATTGGGAAAAACATGTTTTTCATAAAATAGAAAAGCATGCGACATACAAGCATTAATAGTAAGGTTATTCTAAAGCTGAAGTGTTGATGGTAAACTCTCAAACAAAATGTCAAACATTGCCTTTCTCCGATTTAAAAAAATGAAGTTAAAAAAGGAAAAGACCCATTAGTTGTGTGACATTTGTTCTCTGCATTTGACCGATTCCCTGAAGGAGCAGTGAGCTGCTGACACAACTGCACTCAGGAGCCATTTGGTGGTTTGACCCTCCAATCCAACCCCTTTATGCTGAGTGTCAAGCAGAGTGTCTAAGTCTCTGGCATGACTGAGCTAATAATAATTCTAATAATTCTTACTACATATAATCATCAGAAATATTAGATCATGAAGATCTCTGTCAAACTGGACTACTTTATGGTTTTATTGTAAAGTTATACCTTGAGGTGAATGGAAACTGATTTGCTTGTGTAACAAGCCACAAAGAGATCAAATGACCTTGGATGGGTGGATGGGTTAGGCTCAGGCACCCCCGTGACACCAGAAGGGAAAGAGCAGATGGATGGAAGTCTTTGGTGTCAAAAGTTGAGGGAAACCACTGTTCCCTGCAGCAGTGTGCTGGGTCACATGTTGATACTAGAGATGTCCTTATGAAGTTTTATTTTGGGCCTGGTCTGATCCCGAGTCATTTGATTTTCAGTATCTACCAGTACAGAGTCCCGATTCGATAATTTTGTAATACAGTTAAAAGATGAACAAATTTAATGAACAAATCTGTTTTTTTTTCTATTTTTCTTTTAACATTCTTTTATCATTTAAACAGAGCACTTCTGTGACGTAGCATTAACAATCAAGTAAAAGTAGTGCAATCATCAACTAGAAAAAAAGTTAACTATTACCAAGTTAAAAATAGGTGTTAATTAGTCATGTAACAAGGTTTGGTGACTGAAGCTTTAGTATCTTCAGAACGATTGAACATTTTTGATCAGATGTGATTCATATCAACCCTAAAAAAAGTTGACAAATGTTGGCATTCTTTTAAAATTGTTGTTGTGGCACTAAATTGATGATGAATATTCATGACTAGCTTTCATAAAAGGAACATTTTGTTAGTTTTGTTTGTTTCAGAGAACATGGAATTATCTTTTTTTATTCTTAAAACCTTGCATAAACATTAAAGCGAGGACATCACATTTTGGGTTTTATTAGCTGCAGCATCTCACTGCCATATGTTTGTTGGCAACAGGTGAGCGCTGCTCTCAATAAAAAGTAACACAAACCTGATGTTTGTAGGTCATTGTTTGCGACAAGACAACCCAATAGACACACTTTCTGTTAGTGTATCGATCCCAGAGTTCTGAATCTGTGAATATCTCACTAGCTTACATTAGATTAGCTCGGCTCAACTGTTTTTATGCGCCTCCTGCTTAAACTAGATCTGCAATAAATTGTGGTGATCCGTTCATGATATGCAGACCTCTAGTAGAATATTTAGCTGGAATAATAGGCCTGAAATATAAAAAGATAAAGATCTCCTATTTCAGGCAGTTACATAAATATCTGTTGTGGGTCTTTTAATAAAAAAAAATATAATTACCTTTATGTTGGTGGGGTTTTTTTTTCAAGTTTTTCATTTTGTTTGAAAGAAACTTCATAATGCAGAAGTTGCAGTTGTCTGTTTCTACTGTGATTAAAATGCAAGAACAGTCTAACCCAATTCTAAATAAAGACAATACCAAAACAATGCCTCTCCCCTGTTTCCTGTGTCAGTCTGCGGAGAAGGCCTCTAAACAACTATTTAAAATCCCATCTTGCAGTGAATTTTAAGGCGGATTGGAAATAGAAGATATACTTCATGTATTGTCTACTTTAGTTTCCTTTCAAGCAAACATATTTTTTATTTTCTCGTTATTGAAGTGAAGCAGTCAATCCATTCTATGTTTCACCTTTTTGTCATCTTCTATTCATCTTTTTATCCATATACACAGTGCCAGTCAAGTGGAAAGCCAGTGGTCTCCTATCATTTGTGCTTTTTGTTCCTAATTGTTGAACTCAATGTTTGCTAAAGTTTAAAAAGGGTTTTTTGGTTATTAACAAACAATTACAAAAATATATACCATATAGTTAAAAGAAAAAAAACTAGGCTTTATGTATTGATCCATCATTTTTTGGCCATACATTTGGTTACTTTTTACATATTCTCGACTTTTGTTGGTCAAGTGGTTTGTATTATTTAAAGCTTTTTGTGCATTTATATTTTGTGTTATTTGTGTAACATGGAGTTGGTGAATTAGGGCTGGGCAATAAATCGACATTATCAATTAATTAAATGTTGTATTGGACGATTTATTTTTGGGAAAATCAAGATTTTATTTTCGCAGCTTTATTTTTCCAGATGTGACAGCCTCAGCAAGTAGAAAAGGTTCTTTCTTGAGGCAGAGAGAGGGGGAAAGAGAGAAAAAAAGCTTGTGCAACAGCAAAAACAAGCGCACGCTCTGCGAGATCCCTCTTCTACTAATCATTTCTGCATAGCGTTTTGTTTCGGCTGTTAAAGCAGCAGGACATGCGGTGATTTTCAAAAGGATCCACATGGAACTGGAGGATAAAGCTGCTGGTCTTTCAGCAGCAACAAAGCGATTAATGAAAGTGTTGATTTGAAGACAGCGATTTGTTGTTGCACACTGATTCGATCGTGCCACGAGTACAATGCAATGATCTATGTTATGCTAATGAGCTGTTTCGTGTGTCACCTTGTAAACATGGATCAGTTTAAAGTCAGACAATGTTTTATGGAGCGAAATTTAAGATGTGACGGATAAATGCAATAACATTTATTCATAGGACATTTATAAAAACTGTATTTTGTAAATAACAGGCATGAATCCACTTTGTAGCAACTTTATTAGATGCAACATGTAAGAGTAGATGTAACATCACAGAGCCAGCGTTGCGCTGAAAAGCCCACCCCTCGTGAGAGAGCCTGCATCTTTTCTGTCAGTGACATAGTGGCACCAAACCATTCTAAAGTTTTTCAGCTGTCTTTGTTTTGATTTCATATGAAAATGAAACACCTGGAGGCAGAATTAGGAAAAGAGTGCATTTTCTGTCAATCTGTCCCCCATGCTTACTAAATCTGTCCTTGTTTTCTCTGTGTGTTTTGAGTTTACTGCTAAATGACAAAAAGACGTCTTCGTAACATTTATGGAATAAGTTTTGCAATTTCATTTTCTTAAAAAAATATTTTTCACTCTCTTTATCTGGTTCAGATTACAGGTAATTGACTGACAGCTCTCCTCTTACGAGGTACAGAAAAATGGGGGGCTTTTTGGATGTGCCAAAGCAACAAAAGTGTATTTGTGGTAGAAAATTAAACACGTCATAGAGAGTGAAAACACCAAAAGCATAGAGCAAAGATTCCTTTTAAATCAATTTAGACGTTCCTTACAGGAAAAAAGTGTTTTTTATCAGATTTTTTTTTTTATTCAAACATGTTACTTTTGCATACAATTATATGTTACAATCTCATCCGTAGTTAAATATTTGACCATGAGCACAATATACATTGTACATTACAACCATAATTGAAAAGAAGCATGCCGAAGCATTGCTTATTAAAGTCTGCCCCTTAATTCTTTATATAAATTATTACAACAGTAGCAACTTGTAGTAACAGCTAAAGTTCATCACATTACCCATCAACAGAATATTGACCACAGTATTTGTATGTATTTATACGTTTATGTCTGCATCTATACTTTCACATGTTCCCTACACGCAGTCTTTTGTCCATTCTGCATATATACAATGCATGTTGGCGTAATACACACATCACAAGTTCTTGTATTTTTCCCATATCATACATTTATAGCTACATATATATATTTTTGCATTGTCTGTGTTTTAACCCCATATTGTTAATAGGGGGTTAATAATGCATGTCTTAATACATGATAGCTAATTAATATATTAATAAGCAGCTTAATAACACCTTACTAATGCTTGCTAATGTCTTATAAGTAGTTTATTAGAGGCAATTATTATAAAGAGTTACCATTTTTATTTAGGTTGTATTTAGTTGCCCTTTGTCTTCGAGCCTATTTCCCAGGGAGTTGCTAAAAAAAGTTTTGTTAAAAATATTTTGTCATTTTTAGTTTTTGTTTAAAAAAAAAAGTAAAAAGAGGGAGAGAAAAATCTGAGATTTTCTTTTTTTGCCATATCTCCCAGCCCTATGGTGAATCTACAAACAATGAAACTAAAACTGTTGTGCAAAGAGATTTAGATACAATGCAGGTTTTGGGTGACTCATCATCTATTTGCATCAGAGATGACAAATTAAAAAAAAAGGTGGAGAATTGTCACCAAACACATTCAAGCCCTCTGTTTTTATTCACAAAATAAAAACCATAAACAATTAAGTTAAAAATTTGAAAATTGATTGAAATTTGTTAAAAATTAAAGTTATAAAAAGGATTTACGAGATTCTCACAATGATGAGAAAGGAAGGGGGTTCATACAATACACTGTGGCTTCATCTAGGCAGACATCCATCAGATTGTTGATGTGAGTGATACCTACAAAACAGTGGACTTTTTTTAAAGAAATAATTTTTTTTGTCTGCAACAGTTTTGGAGTCCATGTCTTTGAGACACAAAATAGAATGTAGATTCTATGTAAATTACCTTGGATTTTTTATTTATGCTTTGATTATATACAAATAAACAATTTTGTCAAAAGTCAGGGTAATTAATCAATTAATCAAACATGTTCTTCTCTACTTGTTATACAGATTGAGCTCAACAGGATGTAAGTTTTAATAATTGATTTAATATCAATTTCATATGATTTTTTTTCATAAATGACCATAGTATAATGCTTTTCGAGGTGTGCATTATCAGACATGAACGGACTCACACAAAAGCAACGGTCCAATGCTAAAATAAAATTAACACAATATGAAAAATAAAATGACACGCTAAGATGTCTTAATTAATTAATTGATTGCGATTACAGCAATAATGTGACACCCCTAGTCATAACACAGAAACCTGAAATGGACATTCTTGCCTAACAAAAGGGAAAGTTATTCATCCACTTTAAAATAAGCACCAGGTTATCCAATAACTGCAAGCTAAATAGTTCATCTCTCATCTTTAAAGTTGTTCAATTTGTTTTGACAAGACATCGATTCTCTGATCTAATTAGAAAAATGGCTGTGAATAAAACACTGTTGCTTTTCAACTTTTAGCCTGTTTTGTAATATATTAAATAAATAGGAAAAATAATGAGGGTCTTTATACCTCAGAAACAGAACATGAATTAAAGAGGTCTTAACACAGATGGATGATATTTAGGCTAAAAGCTTTCTCTTTCTGTCAGGATTTGTAGTAACATTTCTTTCATCCTACTTGCACCATCAATGTAGTTGTGGTGTTTAGTAAAACTCATCCAGGTAAAGCAACTTTCTGCGTTCATTAGTTGAGGTTTGATCTGTATTTTTGGAAACAGAATACCAATAAAAAACATAAAGCAGAATAAAATAAATCAGCATTCTAGTGATGAAAAAAGTCATACAATGAAATAGCTACTATATGCATTAAAAAGTAGTAACCTCCAAACCCCTTAAGTGCAATCTTTTGTTACTCTATATAAGCAATACCGTATATCTTCTAATGGTAGCCCTGGCATTTATTTCAAAAGATTGGCAGCTGGCCCGCCATTTATAAGAGACAGGCACCAATTGGAAACTGCGGGAGCTGCGTCTTCTCCTCCATGTTGTTTTTGTTCACTTTTGTCAACATTAAATCTGGGTTAATAGGAAATGTTACATATTATTTATTGTTAAATGCTCCTTATTAACTTTTTATGAGAACAGGAGAATATCACCAATAGTTATCTTATTTATAAGTGCTTTTGATCCTGTTTGTCCTTACGGCTGTGACTTTCAAGGTCAGATCGTTGCCACAGATTCAGAAGCAACTCATAACGTAGTTTAGCTAATCGCAATCAAGAAATCGTAGTTATTAGAAAATGCTGGGGGTCCATATTATTGATTTTAGGACAGTGGTCTGTGGGTTGATAGAACATGTCTGCATTAGAGTGTAAAAAAAGGTTTTTTCTCTTCACCTATATAGAATAGTCTTTTTCTAGCTTCCCATCAGAATTTTAACCTGCCTCTTCTCACTGTTTTTTGTATTTGTTGTTATGATTTGCTTGATTAGTTTGCTATAGTTCTAGCATTTGTCTTTTCTTGGGTTTATGTCCAGGCTGGTCTTGACTCCGCCCATTCACGTGTAAATCCTCTTGGGCAGTCACAGCTGCCTGGACTTTGCTAATTAGCAACACAGTATTTAAGGAACTCTGTCTGAGCCTTTAGTGTCCGCTTGGTCCGTTTCATGGGTACGTGTTGTTGGTTTTTTTTTTTTTTATTATAAATTCTTGGGACTTTATTACATCTTTGTCTGTAGTTCTTCCCTGCATCTGGGTTCTCGTCTGGTTTTCTAACCATACCATTTGTATTGTGTAATTTGAATCAAAAAAGAAAAGAGAAAACTTTTTATAGTTTACAATTTCTCTAGAAGTGGACGATCAAGTCAGTTCATTTAAAGTTTTTTGACATCTCTCTTAGAAAGATGAAAACTCCTCCAAATTATGTGCTTTGAAGAAATGTCTAGTCATATGATTAGGTATGCAAATTGACAAAGGACAGTAATTGTTGTAACACTCACCATATTTGCTCGCAGAAACATCACAGCTTCCCTGTCACTTTAGGTGACTGTCCGCGACTGAGAGTAACACCAAACATTGGTGTTACTTAGTTTTTTGTTGCTTGTGCACTTTGGGGGCATCATTTTCCCCATGCCTATAACCAAAATTATGAAGATAAAAAGAACTCACGGACAGACTCTAGTTTAAGTTGTTTTCCAAGTGTCTTTTCTTTTACCATAGTTATACCTTTAAAGTCTATGAAAAAGACAAAAATGATGTCTCTCTTTCTTTCCACAGAGCTACATTCATGGAAGCAGCCAGGCTCAGTTTGTGGCGGAGTCACACATTATTCTTCTTTTGAGTATCCTTTTAATATAATATCACGTTTTTTGTTTGTTTGTTTATTTTGTTTTGGTGTATTAGTATTGTTTTCTGAAGGAATCTTGCATTCTGTAAAATGTCAGACAGCTCAAATGGGCAGAACCTTTATTTTTGTGGCACTGGGACATGGCCATTACCTTGTAATTACTGTATTTTGTCAAGCACCAGTTTTCTGGTGATTTATTAGATATTTGGTCACCTTTAATAAACGCAAAGCATTTAAGTGTTAATTTTCCTTCAGACTTCCGCCAGCAGGATTGAACTAAAAGACAAAAAATCTCCAGAAATTGAATTCGATTAAAGGTTATTTGCTTGAAAGTCTGCTTGTAGTATGAATGTGTGTGTGCCTTTTTTTTGATTGTTTAGACGTGAACATGTTTGGCATTGTATATGTTTGAGTGTGTGTTTGAGGACCTCAGTTTGCTTGTGTACTTACAGAGGTGCTTTTGTGTATCTGCTGGGGATGATACTGGTTATTCCAACTGTCGGGTCCATTCCCAATGAAAATGACTGGTTCAAGGTCACACCTGCTGCACAGACAAAAGGTTTGTTTATGCTCACATTGGTTCGGGTTTTTGTGTCCCACCATCTGATCACATTTAGATAAACCACAAATGCAAAGGCAGACACGCTAGCACACCTCTCCTTGCTGTCTGTGCAAGAGGTGTAAACACATTTTACGAGAATCATTCAGCCAGTTTCTGCATGGATAAATGTGTTTTTGTGCAATCCCCCATTCTCAGTCATATTTATCCATCCAGGCATTCCATTTCTACCCAATTCCTGAAGTGGGTGGGGAGTTGATGTTATTTTTTTCTTCAGTTGTTTTAACATTTTCTCTGAGACTTCTGATGACTTCAAAGAATACATTTGTTGAAGAGCATTCAAACTTGGAACCTTGAAAAGGGTAACAAAAACATTTCTAAGAGTTTTAGATTCCATTCACCCAAGCATACACATGTAATCCTGTTTGCTAATTAAAAAAGAAGAGATAAGTGGCAGCCTTGTTGTAAAGTTGTCAAAAACAATGCCCTAAAATGGCTTCACCATCTTACAAAGCTAAAGCCTTGATCACAACTGCCCTTAGGCTGAATACAGGCAGCCAGCGAGCAAAAAATAGACTAACCAGTACAGGGCACGCAGGTGGTCCATACAGAATGTTAAGGTCCTAGACCACTCTGTTAGCATGTAGCGCAAAAATGCTTGTGCACATTTTTTTCTACAAGCAGCAGGCAACAAGTCATAGTGAACACCTAAACAACACGCAAGGGTAAGTAATGGTGAAGTAGGAGAAACGCAGGCATGTCATACATATTTTTCATTGTTTTAATTCTTCTAAATCCTACACAAGGAGCCAGTTAGTGCTCTTCATGTGATGAGTTCACTCTGGTTTCTCTTTGTTGGATTCTTTGCGCACAACCTATCTGTTAGAAATGAGGATTTTCCACAATCAGAGTGTATTTTGTTGGGCATCTTACGAGTGTCCTACAGGCACTGGCGCATCACCTGAACACCCTTTGTATGTTGCAAATGTGCGTGGTCAGTAAGGGACCAGTATGCGCACCTTGCTAACGGCTAAAGGTTCAGCATATGGCACTGCACGACATGCCTGCGCCTCACCTACTTCATCTTTACTTAAGGTCCTGTCACACTGCCGCTACGTACAATTTACATATATCGCACAGATGCAAACTGGTCATATGTGAATACATGTGGAAAATTAGTGGTCTTTTATCAGACATTTTCAGAGATAAATAAACCACAGAAGAAGTACGAATAAAGCACGCAAACAACACGTTAACCTGCACTTCATTGAATTTCTTTACTTTGATGTTCAGAGCACTGGGCAGAAATCACATTGCGTCCGCACCACGGTCAATTAAACAGTTGGATTCCCTGGTCTGCACTAGTTCTAAGTCAACTGCTAGACGCCAGCGAGGCAGCTCACCAGAGTCGCATCTGCGCCCATACCTGCTCCCCCCGTCAGTCTTGACCCACAATACCCATACCCTTCACGCAATACGTTAAATATTTCAATTTTAGCTTTACTGGTTTAAAGAAAAAGGTCAAATATTTGTCCATGAGCCTACTTGTTATTTAGAATAAAAGTGAAGGATATGGAGCTTTTGTTAGTGTGTTTCATTGTTGTGAAGTGTGCTGTGTTGATGTGTGCACTCGACTTTTGTTAGTTTATCTCTGCAAAGCTGACACGACTTTACTTTTTGGGCCTTTGAAAAATAATTGAATTTGAAATCCATTATGATGCTTTCCTTCTCAGGCTTTGGCTCTGCTGCTGTGTACCACCACAGATTTGATTCCATAGTTTCCAGAAAATTTGAGCTATCTTCACTTTGAGTTTAAAAAAAAGAAAAACCTTCATAGACCTAGAGTTGTTGTTGTTTTTTTGTTGAAAATGAATGCAAAAACCTTAAAATGTTTATTTCAGTTATTGTTTGTTTCTTAAAAAACACTTCAAATTATGTTTTTTGTCATTTGATTTCAAGTTCTAACCTATTAAATGGTAATGATTTGAAGATTCTGTGATTGCGTCATGTTGTGCCCTACCTCTTTTTTTTCTTGCTAAGAATTTGGTTTTCTTTGCATTCTCCCTGAGACATGTATTCATACATTAACTTATCTATACATGCATGTGTATGTTTAAAGTTTCTTTCTGGGTCAGGGTGTATTTTCAACCCGGTACTTCTCGTATTTGTGGCCCGTTTCCTTGACAACCTTGTCCCAGATGCTGCAATCACCATGGGGATGGTTTTGCTCAATGAAGCTGCTACCTCCAAGGGTGATGTTGGAAAGAGGAGAAGTAAGTTGAAAAATGTGTTTTCTTTCTCTTTTATACAGTGTGATATATATATTTATATTTCTTGGTCCATTTTATACTCCACTAACCATTCTAAAAGGGATGCATTGATTGCCCGCTGATGGCTGTAATTGACACATTTTCAAGTTGACCGTTGACAAGAAAATCAGGCTCTCAGCAATGTCTTTCAGTAAAGTGAACAAATCATTCGCATGGCCACAGGGATGCACAATAGAAGTAGATGGTATTTGAATTTCGACTGAAACTTACACTGTTTCAACAAAACACTTCTTTTTGCCTCCTTGATGTTTGCTTTTTTTAATATATATATATATATATATATATAT
>BSAI01000009.1:3598510-3631589 GCA_036245035.1 Adrianichthys oophorus | reverse complement strand
TATATATATATATATATATATATATATATATATATATACTGATTCTACAGCCTTTCACACCAGGAAGTGATGTTGATATTTTTTGGCTAATAAATGAATATTTTTCATAGTACCATCTCATTTTTTTCTGTCATCCATCAGCGGTAAAGGAATCAGAAGTAAAGGAATCAGATTGCATTAGCATTATTGCAGCACTAGAAATTTTTAAACAGCAGCTAAACAATGTATTTGGAAACACACATCTCAACATGCAAATTCAATAAACTAATCACATAATATCACAGAGAGAAGTCATTAGTCATTAACAGAGTGAGGATTAGGCTTACATTTTTGAATAATCAGTGGATGTGTGTGTTAAATCGCTTACATACATTTCCCATTCTGAGTGCAACTAGACAAAATTATCTGCTGCTGCCACAGGCATTTGCATCAGAACTCTGAGCCCCTGCTCTATTAGTCAGCAAGGGAGTTACTAAATCGGTACATAGGCAGGGTCATTGAATAAGATTTGCAAAACGAGGTGAAGAAGGAATGGGTGAGATTGAGTCAAGGAAAGGAGAGAGTGATGGGAAAAAAAAGTTTAACGTTCCATCTTTGAATATAAGCAATGTTAAAATGTCTAAGATTTAACAAACAAGTACAGCCCAACACATTTAAATGCTATGATGGGTTTTCTTTAAGCGTTCTTCTGTTTCTTGCGATGGTAGTATTGTAGTTGTATTAACTTAGGATGTCTCGATCCGGTCACGTGATCAGAAATCAGAAGTTGTTTCAGACTCTATCAGAATCAGATGTGGTATCCTTATCAGGGATTGGATATTTATTTTATGCTTATTATAATCAGTGCTATAAATTTTCAAGCTTATTGTTACAGGAAAAAACTTTAAGTTTGTATATCATGAATGGATCATGAAGTTTTATTGCCATAAAGCGCAGCAGAAAATGGCACCAGTTTGATTAGGCGTCGCACAAAAACAGGAAGATATTCAGAGATTCTGACTTCCAGGCTCAATTACTCTTCTTATAAACATTTAAAACTGACAGCAAGTGTCTCTTCTGTTTTGTCTTGACTCAAACAGCGTACTTCAAAGACATTTCAAAATAAAAGAGATCAGGTTTTTATTTCTTTTTAATGAGAATGGCTCTCTCCTTGCTGCTTACATATACATCAGTAAGATGGCTGCCAAGGTATTGTCTACAAAGTGCAAGCTCTGGGGAGAAGTGATTAAAAAAAAAAAAAAAACCTCCATAACCTCTCAAAAACAACCAAAACTTATAAATAGTTAAATGACATGAGCTAGTCATGAATGCCAGTCATCATATATATGCTGCAACAACAATTTTAATAGAAAATCCCTAATAATTTGTAATATTTTTTATGGAGATGAAGCACTAATCAAAATGTTCTGAAGATACTGAAGCTAATATTTATACTCAGCACTGAGCTGCATTTTACCTCATTGTCCAGCTTTGCTCTAGATAATTCTTGAGTAGCTAAACAAATCCACATCGATGTTACTTCAAGTAGGTCAAACTCCTGAGCTCTGCAGTGTTGTTATGCATGTTTTGGTGCACCTTTACCTTCACTTATTCTGCATGTAAGCTTGAAAGGTTAGACTTAGTTCTGACTTCCACCTGACAGATTCCAGTGACAATATGCAGCCTCTGTGCAAAAATACTACCGCTTCATTCGGTACAGAGACCTGAGCTTAAATTACATAATAAATGTCCTTAAAGCAGATTTACAGCTCTCAGCATACAAAGGGTTATTTAGATTGAACAGTGTCATTATTTTTATTTTAAATGTGTTATTTGTGTTGCTTTGTTTTGTAATTGACTTTGCATTATTACAATTTAGACTGAAAATCCTTTTTTGGCTGTGTTTGGTTGGCAGAAAAAAGGAAAAAACAGTTTTATTTATACAGCACCTTTCATGCACTGAGGCATTTCAAAGAGCCTTGCAGGGATGCAACAACTTTGCCAACATCCTGAAAAATTAAATGCAAATATAAGATAATGAGAAAAATGTCTAAATAAAAAGCTAAGGAAGACAGAAATGGCTTGTTTAAGTCGTTTCATATTTTCTTTAACCAATTGCTCATCATAGAATAAGGTTTAAAGAACCATTTAGCAGCACAGTCTTTTCATATGAGATGAGCTTTGCTTAATATGTTCAGAGGTTTCCTTTTTCTGTTTTTACAGACACATAAATTACAGTTTGAAGTGAGCCGAAGCCTTCAGTTAGGAAACGGATTAGTACCTTTGTCAGAGAAGGAAACTATTCATCGAAGCAACTTGTCATTAAACTGTGGTCATAAATCAGTCCACATATTGGCATGCTTAGCACATGTGCATTTGTGAAAGTCATTATCCATGGATATACACTTGGATCTCTGCATTATTGATGTGAGAGGAAAGATGTATTCCTCTTTACTCCATAAAGATGCTTGAGCACTTCCACGCGTCCTGATTTGGAAGTGGGAGGTAGTGAAGCATGAGGGCAAATGTGCCTAAAAGCATTTAAGACTGTGTTCTCAAGACACGCATTGGAATACAGTTCACGTTTACAACAGTTGTCTCTTGAATAAGTTACTTTTTTAACCTTTATTTAACCCAAATTATAGCCTCTCAAAAATGATTTTTTTTCTAAGAGGGAATGTCTAATTGACCTGGGCTTTGATGCCCTTCACAGCACTCTTAAGAGCACAAGTTTTTGCTGCAGAAGTGTGAATATGAGTATCTCCGTGTGCTCCTTGGATTAGTACTTGAATGTCAACTCAGTTGAGGTCTCACACACACACACGAGTACTCATCTCTGCCACAGCACAAGCGCTTAGATTCATACGGCGAATTGTAAATATTTCTCTACACTTGGACAGAGACAGAATGAAAGCGGAGCATTTATGGAGTGGCTGACACTGAGCGATGGCAGCCATCGTTGTTTTATATATGCATGCATTGCCACATTGCCACACACAGAGGATGCAAACCACCCAAGCACCACACATACACAAAAACTGACACTTAAAATCCATCTTACAGTTTCTCAGCCAAATCGTTTGTTTTGACACTTCTGTTCTTTCCTATCCACACGGTCTGAAAAGGAAATCTCACAATTTAGTCTCTAGGAGAGGTACTAGACCTAATCCCTGATTAACAATATCAGGTGGTGGTGACAATTTAATTTAACACAGCTCCTCACAAGGATTAGACTTTGCATGAATGTGTTTGCATACACTTTTACGCCAACTCATACAGACACACGTAATTTCTCTACAGATTAGAAATCATGTTTATGTATACTTCACTTTAGAATAGCCACTAAGGAAATAAAATGGTAATTGCAGTGAATAAAATTTTCTGCTTCACAGCAGGTTTAAAAAAGACACTGGTAATTGCAGAGCAGGTAGACCTGCATGCATAACATTTTGTTTAAGTGATTATTACCATGATTCAAAAGCTTTTCCAAAATTGGAATTTAAAACACTGATACGTCACACATACAAGTTTTAAGAAGATATTTCTCTGTCCTACCATCCAGAAATGTCACTATGCTGGTATAAAGCATCTGCTCCTGATGTCATGGGTTCACATGGAGACTGACAAATTCTTAGTTGTATTTGTTGGTAACAAACTTCATAAACATACTCTTTGCTTCAGTAATTCTTTGACTTTTCAGTTATTAGTGTTTGGGTGGAAGGACTCTCCCACTCCGGTCCATCAACTTTAATCTAGTTATATAGTGCCAACCTTTAAGGACATTTTTTAATTCCTTAAATCAGCGGTCTGCAGCCATCAACACTTAAAGAGCCATTCGAGGCAATTTCTCACTGACCACAACCCAGTAGTAGCCACAAAGTGTTTCTTCCTCCTTCAGAAAAATAAAGCAATGATTTGGATATATGTTATTGTTATACCATTGTGACAAATATAAATGAACCATTTTTTTGAACCAATGAACCAATAGTTGATAGAGGTTCACATGCTCCTTTCAAAGTAAGACATCCTGTGTCACATAGGGTCATTTTAAATATATAAAATGTAACAGAAGGGAAACGTAATGTCAGTAGTAATTAAAAACAAATAACTCCGTATATTTTACATGTAGTGGTGCATTTCAGTCAGCTTGCAACTAGCTTGTAAAAAAAAAATTTGATCGGAGCTACGTAAGTGACCCTTAATGGGTTTAGAAAGGTAAAGTGCCATTAGTTGTTGCTCACATACCGAGGTGTGTGAAATGTGTTGTTCACTCTGCCCAAAATTCATATTCGGCAGGTACTAGGTGTGTGCAAATTTTGGTGAGTTTTTGCACATGCGGCGAGGGTCGAATTCTCGCTCAAAGGCGCAGAAATGTTTTCGTAAGCAAAAACAATATGGTCCTTGCAGTCAGTGACTGATGCAGGCTGTAACAAGAGGAGCTGGAGGAAGTGGCCGGGGAGAGGGAAGTCTGGATATCTTTGCTTAGACTGCTCCCCCTATGACCCAGTCCTACTGTAGATAAACGAAAGAAGGTGGATGGATGGAAAACAAAACAATGTGTAGCTAATCCAGTCTGTTAACTCACTATGATTGTTCTAAACCATGCAGTCAGAATGTAATGTAAGAAATGTTTTTGATTTGATATTATTTCAAGCATAAATTGGACCGCACACGAAAATAATCACAGAATTATCAAACTCATTACTGAGACAATGAAATGCATTAAGAGAAAAGAAAATAAACAAACAAAAAATGAAAAACATACAAACACACAAAAACAATGCACTTATGGCACATTCGTAAGATTTATTAAATATAGTGATTAATAACTGAAGTTGAAATTTGAAAGCTTGAAAATGAGTGGGAAGAAGCAAATGTATATAATCCCACCCCTACATAGTTACTTAATTTCATAGCCTGGCATAGTTTTCTGATCAGATCTAGTACAGATTAATTATATAATTATTTATTATATAATAAAATTATTTGAGAATAATTATTCTCAAAAAACATTCTTTCATGATTTCAGTGAACAGCAACATAAATCACACATCATGTATCAGTTATGTAATACTCATTGATGACCATTAGAAAATAATTTTAGATTAATCCAGAAATCATCCTTACACATTGGAAAGAAAAGAAAAATTGGATTATCATCTGAGAGAACATTTTTTTAACCATGATTGATTCACACATTAGGTCACTAACATGTAATAAACATTGATTGTCATTAGAACACAAAATTACATTAATCTAGTAATCATTGGTACATATTTCAAATCAAGTAAAGAAAATCAATATTTAATCAATAATTGTAGTTACGTTTCAAGCAACATTTTAGTGATCATTATTGCACATTACACAATGTTTTGTTTTGTTTTCCATCCATCCACAATTTTCAGAGTAGTGTTCAGGAAATGTCTTTTATTTAGAAAATAGCTTGATTGCAGCACATTTTCTGCACTGTGAAAGTGCATCAAAAGCCTAATACTAAAACTGTCTTTTAGCTAATTTTTTTTTTGGGGGGGTATTTTTAACGAACAGGTTTGTTCCTTTTCTCTCTTTTTTTTTTTTTTTTTTTTTTTTAGTTGACAGACTTAATCACACGGCTGGGCTGATCCTGGGCGGGGATGCCAGTTTAGTTTAGCAACCAGCTATTGTTATATTTATGACTGACTTTATGTTCTTTTGTCTAAAAATTGGTGTGAAGCCCATTGAGCCATGTGTATTTTGATATTGGGTTGTTGAAATAAAATTGAATTGAATCTCACAAATGCTGTGATTTATTTTGTGTTATTAGTTACATTTTTGTAGATTCTGTATCGCCCTAATCAGTGGTTCATTTGTCTGTTTTGCAGTTATCTGCCTGGTGGGCCTGGGCCTGGTAGTGTTTTTCTTCAGTTTCCTGCTCTCTATTTTCAGGTCCAAGTACCATGGTTATCCCTACAGGTGACTACAGCAATATTTTGTTTTTCTAAATTTAATCAACACCTCATTTCAAGGCAACTTGAATAAAATTAATTTAATTTGACACGAAGATTTCTACTTCTGCCATTTATTAAGAGGGGTGTGGGGAACAGCAGAAACACAGATTTATCTATGTGTTTCATTGTTAAAAGCAAATTGAGCAAATTGAGTTTTTTAGTTCACCGGTTGTGAACTCACTCAAAGATAACATCTTCCAATCACAAGCGAGACAAAAGAAAGTCATTTTGAAACCGCTTTTATTAAGATAAATGAATGCACAGGCTTCCCTACAAGTTTCTTAGATACATATTTTCTTAATAAATTAATGTATATTGTAAGTATTTGTTGTGCTATTACAGTGGGTCAAAAGAGTATTTGTCAGTCACCGATTCTGCAAAGCTGTTCCACTTCAAAAGCTAAGCGAGGTCTGTGATGTTCAGTGTAGATACTCAACTGTGCAAAACGGAATGTGAATAAAGAATCCAGAGAATCCTATTGTTTGATTTTTGAAGAATTTATTTGTACATTAGTGCAGAAGCTATGTATTTGCTCAAGAACAAAAGTTCAAACTTATACTTCAAAATGTAACTCTGGCTGTCAATGACGGAGAACAAAGATTCCTTGTAGGTCTTCGCTAGTTTTGCACACACTGTAGCTGCTGTTTGGTCCATTTTTCCATGCAGATCTTCTCAAGAGCTATGACATTTTAGGGCTGTCGCTGTGGAGCACAGACTTTCAACTCCCTCCACAGATTTTCTATTGGATTAAGGTCTTAAAACTGGCTATATCACTCCAAGACCTGAAAAGCTAGTCCATAATTTTCCGGGCAATGTGTTTGGAATCATTATCATGCTGGAAGATTCAGGTTTTGCCCAAAATCTCACCATACATGGTCCAGTTCATCTTTTTCTTAAGACTGATTGGTCATCCTGTCTCCCTTTGGAGAAAAGCAGCCAAAGCATAATGTTTCTATGCTGTTCTTGGGATTGAGCTCAGCATTCCTCCACTCCCAACATGGTGAGCACCGTTTATAGTGAAGAGCTCCATCTTGGTCTTATCTGACCACGTGACAGGCCTGGAATGTTCACTGAGGCTACGATCACGTCCCAAAATGCCACTGCATGGCGACCTAATCAAGTTTTTCAGCAAACTCAGCAGTTGGCTGGATTTGTTCTCAATTGAAGGGCGTCTGTCGCATTTTTACACGCCATGCGGTCGCAGAGGTTTTTACACCCTGATGCCTGAATTCATTTCCAACTAGGGAAAACGTCCACCTCTGGTTTTGTTTTCAAGTAG
The DNA here is from genome assembly GCA_036245035.1 of Adrianichthys oophorus. NCBI lineage: Eukaryota > Metazoa > Chordata > Actinopteri > Beloniformes > Adrianichthyidae > Adrianichthys > Adrianichthys oophorus. The sequence goes on along the minus strand of BSAI01000009.1, from coordinate 3,624,344 downwards.
ATGATAAATTAAGGTAAATGTTTTGATTCATATTTACATGAGTAGATTTTATACTGTATTTTCTGTATTTTATACAGATAATGAGTTCAAATGGGTGACACTAATCCTTTCCTCCAGGAAATAAATAAATAAATCTTGTGTTTATTTATTTATCTTAATAATAAGTACCTAATAAAAATATTTGCAGCGAAATCCTGGAGAGTAATACAGGTAACGTGAGGATAGAAGAACTTCTTCATGAGAGAGGATCAAGTCAGTGAGAAACAGAATGCTCGCGTGTTTGTAGGAGCTAAAAGCTTAATTTCTGCTCCATTATGCAAATAAATTATTTAAAAATCATATAATGTGATTTGCTAGATTTTTCATTTACTTTCTGGCCCTCGTGGTTAAAGTGTGTAAGAAGAACATTTACAGACCTCTCACCTTTAAAAGCAAGACAATATTTTTGCCCCCAAGAGGCCGAGTCTGTGCAAGGGTGAAGCTGGACCTCTGCAGGAGCTGAAAAAACATACATGCACACAAGACCAGGGGTCACAACACAAAGATACAACCTAAACTAAGATACAACCTACAACTAAAGAAGAGATGGGACAAGGGTTTAGTTCTTTGGTACCACTTCCTTTTCTTTTGTTTGTGGACAGTTAAGCAACAAAATCAGCCTAAAACCAAATCTACAAGTTACAAAGTGTATGATAAGGCCCCAAATATGTTTAAATATTACACTACTGTGTAAAATTCTGAGGAGACTTTAAATTCTAACCATGACTTGTAAAGGATTCCAATGAAAAATGTGAATTAACTTTTTAATCAGTCTTTTATTTGCACAAAAGTTAAAAAAAGAACCTAGTTTTAACTTCCCAAAGATGGAAAATTGGAAGGAAAACAAGAGAGATGACATCTGAGTCAACATGAACATGTTTGAATTTCTTCATAAATCTCAAATACATTTTACCCGATTTTACACCAAATGTTTCAGAGAAGTTTAGCTTCTTGGAAGCAAAACGGAAAACCTGGTAATTGCTGAAAATGTTACCATAAATGTTTTTTTCTTGCCTTTCTTCATTCTCCATTTTCTTTTCTTCCAGCTTCCTTATTAAATGAAAGAAACACACGGAGAAAGAGGCGTGAAGACGGAGAATATACTTGAATAGTTGGAGAACGTATCACTGTTTTCTAAAACCTTCAATTAAATGTTTTCTTTTCTGTAAAACAAATTTCTTAGGTGTTTATTTACGTCAGAATGTTTTCCTGTCTTGTAGCATTGTTGTCAGAGCTCTTTTGTGTTTTGGTTTTCAATTTCTTTGCACATTTCCTGTGATTTGTAATGAGACATAAGAATGAAATTGGCTTTAATGGTTGTTGTGTTTTTTGATCATTTGTAGCTGAAAACTGAACAGTTCCAAAACATTCATGACTGAAGGAAGGTCAGAGAATTGTGTTTGTTTGATGTTTTAAAAATAAAATGTGACTTTAAGCATTTCTGCTTGAAAAGTGTCTTCCTCGCTTAAAGAAAAAGACAAAATTAGTTGTTTCAGGCAAAGACCGTTTTGTTGCAGCTCTTCAATCGATGCAAATGAGAATCCTGTGAACGGTCACGTGTTACGTGGGATTTCTGCCTGGATAAGGTGGCTGCTGTTGAGACGGTGGCTGGGCAGAGGACTGCAACCTTCCTGTGGATCTGTGACTTCAAATCAAGGGAACGTGGAACCCCACAATGCACCTACTTGACCATCTGCTCACCTTGGTGTTGGTGTGTATTTGCCAAAGATTTTACTCTGTTGTATCACAGCATATTCTGTCACCACACCAAAACACTACAAATACAGAAGATGGGTAAACGGCTTAAACACCTCGTTCCTTAAACTCAGCCTTTAGGTATGGGTTCAGTGGGGTCACCTAACAGGAGACGAAAGCAAGGGGGAACCGATTATTTTTAACACCAGAATTTAGGTTTTAAGACTAAGACATCAGTACAACAAAAGAACATATTCAGAGGTTGTACAAATTCAAGTTGTTCCATTGTTATGAAGCCTGTATAATGGCTTGTTAGAGCCCTTTTTAAAGGATTGTGAACAGATGTTACTGTGTACACATGATGTGAAAAAAACATTTTTGAATTGACAAAAAAAGAGGTATCCACTGCTGTAGAGAGACCAGGTTGGACTGTTTATAAAAACATCTCAAGAATAAGATGAGTAGCTGTTATCTGCCACTGCAAATTATACTAAAAAACCCTGAACCCTGAAAGAGTTAGAAAACACCTGTCCTTTTTATTCCTGACTAAAAATAAGTGGCTCAGTTATACAGCACAATTACAGCAATATCCTTCAACAGCTACCCCACATCTTTTTAATGGATGGGCTCATTTTGTCTAAGCATGTGAACAAGCTGCCTCAGACAAACTCCTGCAAATTCTGAGTGCGGCAGAGGACTTCCGCGAAACAGGAGAGTTCAACCATCAGCACCAGCGAGAACACTTCCCCATCTGTTTTCCTGCAGCTGTTGGTTTTCCAGAGCCAAGAAAGATGAGTGGAGGGTTCCTTCGTGTGGGAATAAAAGTGTGGACTCTTTAGAAAGGGACAGCAGATCTCCCCACTGCTACAAAACTTTCAGATAACATTTTACAAAACACACATTTTTCCTTGTTAGAAATGGTCAGAAAAGACGTTTGTTTTGTTTTCTCATTATCCCCAGGTGAAGTGAAAGACAACCAAAAAATGTCTTTGATTCTTTTTCTAGCTTATTTACTTTCATGTGACTTTTGTTAAACCAGCCTTTTTCCTGTAGTTATTGCTTAAACACCATTTTCTTCTAAATTTTCCTTTCAAAACAAGTGAAAAATCAAAGTGTTTTTAGGGACCAAATGAAATTGGAATGTAATTCAGAAAAATAACAGAAAAACTACCAGTGATGTCATAAGTTTCATTTAATGTCTAATTAATTAATTGTTACCTGTAACAAATTATTCTGTTTCTAATCTAAGCTAATAATTGCAGCGAAAAGCCTCATTTTGAGGTATTTTCATTGAAATCTGTAACATTTTTCCAAAGTAAAGTATCAAAATACAACAAAAAAGTGGAGTTATAAAGTTTTTTTACTATAACATACTTCCAACTTTATTTTTACGCTATCAAAGGCTAATAGTGCACTAAAATGTCTAATTAATTGTGATTGACGCAATATTTTGACACGTCTGAATACAAGCGCATGATTTAAAACAGGATGTCCTAAGAAGCACTTCATACAAATCCAAATGTTAATCACCAAAACAAAAATCAATTTAAAACATAATTCCTTAAGCAGATCAAGTCATTTTTGCATTTAAATAAAATGGCTCAAAGCTCTATTTCCCACTGAAAGATCATTGAAACGCTTGCAAACATGCACTTAGGCTGAATCCAAATTTCTTCCTACCTCTACAGCTTGTCCCTACCCCTACATGTAACCCTCCAAGCAGAGAGATATGGAATAACACTGTCTCCAATTCATACGTTACTAACCCTCGATGATGTCATCAATAGTCGCCAGACAAACAGTCATGACTTTCATATGTAAACTTCGGTGAAGTTTACATCGCTGTGACGGGGATCACCCTACCGGGAACGGGATAGTCAGCCTTAAATCCTGACACCTTCCCATTTAAAAAAAAACTGTAAGACTGTATAAGAAGAAGTTTTTGAGGCAATAATATAAGTTTGACCATTTAAATAGAAAACTTTTTGTTAAAGATCCACTCCAACGAAAACCAGGTTTTTTGTGATTTTAATATGTTCTTGTAGCACATAAAAGGACACATAATAAATAATTTAAAATCATGATGGATCAGAAGCTGATGAAAAAACATTGGAAAAAGCTCGTAGTTGTTACGTACAAACTGCAATGGACAGGCCACAATATCCCTGCTCTGCTCCATTGTGATGTGCCCATGTGGGGACAAATAGATCCATGTACGTCTTTGCCTCCCCTGTTTTAGCTGGAATCTGGCTCAAAACTGTACGGCTGGATAGCTCAGATATTGCTCGCCATTTTTGTTGCTCTGCTGTGTTAGCTTGTGGTTGAGAGGGACTGCAAACTAGTGGGAGAGTGTGTAAAGAAAAGGATGATGGGAAATGAGTGCAGGCATACTCCCAATAGTCAATGCTTATTCCCCGCCAACAGTCCCACCCACAACGCAGAGGCAAATTTCTAACTTCTCTCGCTCTGCACAAATATGACCCAGAAAACAACACAGGTTTTTTAATTTGGGCTAAAAAGCAGCAGCATAATCAAAAGACTACTGGGAACGATTTTACAATAGATCAGAACCCACTTCAATCAGATCAGGTGATTGAAGTGGGACTTGAAACAAGTTCTGTGGTAGTCAATGAAACTTCTCCACCTGTCCACATGTATTTTGGTTCTGCAATCTTCACCAAATCTCCGATTTGACCGGTGTCCTCCTGAGATGTGCTTCAGCTCCTTCCACAGATGTTCAACCGGATTTAGATCAGAGGTCAGGAGGACTCTTTCAGACAGTTTAATCCCGATCTAAATCTAATTTTATATAAATCCCGAATGCCTTGACATTTTAATGAACTTTGCATAGCATAGCACAGTCAGACGCTCTACATAGCAGCCCCAGACCATGACAGAGCCACCTCTGTGTTCTTTGTATGTTTCATCATTGGGTCTGTGAACACAGAGTTGATGTTTCAGAATAGCTCCAGTTTTGTCTCATTTGTCCTAATGATACAGAAGCTTTGTGGCTTGTCACTTTCATCAGTGATGTCCTCCTTGATCCTTTAAAGTCCACTTATGCTCAAACAGTGATGGAGCGTTTGATCTGACACTAACAATCTTTGAGTTCACTTTTAATGTCTTTGGAGGTTATTCTGGACTCTTTGGCCACCATTTATATCATCCATCTCTTTTATCTTACTCCTGCAGTTTTATCCACTGTCAGTGCTGTGGATCTTATACAGGAGGACCAAGCTGCTTAGAGGCGATCTTACAGACTTTGCCTTGAATGTGTTTGCCTCTGATTTCCATTAAATTCTCCCCTTTTGGTGTTCCATTTTAGTCTAACTCGTACCCAAACAGCATGAAAGGAGACTCAAACCAGCATGCAGCTTTTTAGGAGCTCCTGTTTAGTTCATTGTCAAAATGTCACCATTTACAGGAGAATAAAAAAACAAAGAAAATCAACATAACCACACTTCAGCTGGTTAATAAAAGGTTGGGCTAAACCATTGATCTGGACAAAGAAGTGCATTCATAACCGATACGCATGTTAAAAAATTAACTACTTAGTTAAATAAACTAACTTAGCATAATCATAGAAAATTATAAGTGCAAAATAAGCCAAAACCATTTGTGCTCTTTACAGAAACCTGCTCTCTTCGTCATGACTTGTTCACAGTCAGTGAATAACACCAAGCAGAAGCAGCACAAAAACAACCAAAGTTTTACAAACCAAATTGAAAAATATTTAACAAATACTATAAATACAGAGGGCACCATGTGGATCAACTCTACCATGAGGTATAACTGGACCTCCCTCACACAGACAAGTTGATTTCAAGAAGACACCTGTGATGCAAAATATAGGACATACTGTTTTATTCCTCTTCCAGAGAAGGCAGTTTGCTCCGGTTTGCTTTTTTATTTTTTATCAAAATGCTAAACCATAATTCTAAAGCAATCTGTGATTTTTGTTCATTGCATTTCAGCCATCCAATTTGTTAAATTCATGTCATTTCTTTGCCTCTTGGTGTGTTTTTCTTTTGTCATCAAAGAATCGCCAACAAATGCGTCCACATTATTAGCAGCAGAAGTGGGAAGTTTGGATTTATATGAAATTATCAAAGACAGGGGGCTTTATTTGTCTTGATGCAGTCTGACTTTAATGCACTAAAGTACATTACTGATAACCCGTGAAATTCTGCAGCCAACAGGTCAAAAGAGTCAAGAATTGCAATTGCAGCAAAAGCCGATTTGATGCAGGTGTGATTGCATGAGTGTTTTGAGGACCAAAAATATAATTGTATTCTTGGTCTAAATTGAGTTCATTCAAGTTGTATTTTTAACTTAAGACTGCGTCCTTTAGTAAGGGCCACGTTTCTTCAAGGTGCTCAGAGTCATTACAGAGTCATTAGCATAACGGTGAAAATGCAGCATGTGCACTGACTTCGCTATTTCAATTTGTCACTTTAAGACTCAGAACGAGCTATGCATTACTAATATAGCTCTCCATTGTGAAACTACCAGTGTTCCTTCATTAGCTTTATCATACTTCTCAGTCACCATTCTGAGTCTGTAACTTTGTTTATGACAGAAAACCTGAAAGGGCTTTCCATCCTCTGGTTTGTTGTTCCATTGTAATGATGGTGCGCGCTGCGGTCAGGTCCAACACGGCTCTGTTGTCTCATCTTTTCGTTTCATCTGACCTCTCTGCCAGCAAACCGCCGTGGCACGACCAACTTTGAAGAAACTTTCTTTCTGTCTAGGGCTCGATGCCACCTCACTGCAGGCCAAGCTCTCCTCTGATATTCAGCGTTTCCGTCTCCAGGCAGCCAGACGCACAGCAACAGTAATTATCATCAGAGCACTGCTTTTGCTGTTGCTGTTTTGTTGCATCACTGTCTGTGTTTGAGCATGCGGTTGTCCAGTTGATTTTGTAACTCTGTGCTTGTTCATGTGTGTATCAAAGTGTGGGTGTGTGTGTGTGTGTCTGCCAGTGCAGGCGCGCTCTTTTCCTAATTGCTTGGTGAGATGATGGTGGAGGTAAAAGTTGTGGCAGATTCAGGACAAAATATCCATATGTTTATATAGCAGTTAAATCAGCTGAAAACCACACAGAAAACTTTTAAAGCCTTGTATATGCACATATGCAGGAGAGTGCAATTATGCTGATTCTTTTGTGCTCATAAGCCTCGTCAAAATCACAGATACTCTGCAATTGTATACAGATGTGCAGCTCTTGCTTTGATGCTTGAACAAAGGTATGAATTGCTGTAAATGAATAATTGGGATATCAAGTGAGGAAGCTGTGGACCCACTTATTAGGCAGGAAAATAGCAGCAAAGATCAAGCATTGTTGTACTGGATGTCAGGCACTAATGGGGCAAATGGGAAAACAACACAGCGTGCACCTTGAAAGGCAATACTTAAATCAAGCTTACATTCTCCTTTAGTGTGTCAAAAGTTTTTACCAGCTCCTTGGCCTAGTGGAGGAGTGTTCCCTGGGACTGAGCTTGTGGGTTTGGGTCCACGATGGAGTCGTACAAAAGCCGGCAGCCATTAAAATACTATTTAATGACTACTATTAATGAGTCACATCAGGGCGTCTGTCACAGCCAGCTGGGTTTGAGAACAGTGGGACGTAATACTCTTTAGTGAGACTCCCAGAAAAAGGAAAAACTAAAATTAAATTTTTCCTAGAAGAATTTTCTGAGTTTTTAATCCATCATTCTCTTAAGGCATAATAGGATTTTAATTCCTGGAGATTGTAATCTGTATGTTGACAACCTGACAGATCCTTTTGCCTTTGAGTTTCTAAATCTTTTAAATAGTATGGATTTTACCCAGCATGTGGCACAGCCTACTCACAACAGAGGACACACCCTGGACTTGGTCATTACCTACGGCCTGTCTGCTGGTGTGTCCTCTGTTGTTGACTTGGCTGTGTCAGACCATTATTGTGTATTTTTTTTTAAAGTGAATGGTTTTATCCAGCAGGAGGCCTCAGTGAGAACTGTGACGAAACAATGTATAAATCCTGAAGCGGTTGCAAATTTTATTGACATTTTAAAGCAAACTCAACTTTAACGACAGACTGAAGTCTGCCATCGATCTAGTAGCTCCACTAAAAACAAAAATCCTGAAACCGAATCCAAAGACACCCTGGAGAAATGGGGCCACTTGAACTCTTAAGAGAATTTGCAGACGAGCAGAGAGAAAGTTTAGAAAAAACAATTTAACAGTCGACTATGAATTTTTTAAAGATCAACTGAAAATTTACAACCACGCTGTCATTACGCCATCATTCCTTTGCTCTACATGCTCTGGTAGCTTACAGCCCCTAAAAATAGTGAGCAATATCGGAACTATCCAGCCGTACAGATTTGAGCCAGATTCCAGCTCAGATGAGGGAAACAAAGATGTTGGTTGATCTATTTGTCTGCAAGTGGATGCATCAGAACTGGAGTGGAGCCGTGAGACTTTGGCCTGCTCATTTTAGTTATTGCATCACAAACCTGAGGTTTTTTTTTCCGCTGATCCATCACAATTTGAATAAAGAAATGCTCAGAAACTCAGTTTTAATCTTAGTTTCTTTTACAAATATCAATCATGAGAAAAATGCTACAAGAACATGTTACAAACACCAAAAACATCATTTTCATTGGAGTGGTTCCTTAAAAAGATTTATTCAACAGTATATTTCTGGGGTTTTTTGGAGTGTTAATCCCTGAAATTGGCAGTTGAAATTGGCTCTGAGGGCTGGTCTAGACCCAAGGGTTTGACAGGGACCTGTCAATCAAAAGACCAAATAAATATTATAATAATAATAAATCTAAAATAATCACCCATCCATTTTTATTCGCATGTCTTGTGTCGGGTCATGAAGGCATTTGGCCTATTCCAGCTACTGAAGAGCAAAGGTGGAGTGCAACATGGACACGCATTCAGACACACTCAGATTGACTTCTACGGGACAATTTAATGAATCAACCCATATAGTGTTTTGTTAAACTATTGGGAACCCGGAATGCTTGTGGAACACCCACAGGGAGATCATGCAAACTACTTACAGAAAGACACAACCCCAGATTTGTACTAAGGCTTCCAAGCTCTTAACCACTGCATCCTGCTTCAAAACCAGACTGAAAAGAATTCATTTTTCAAATAAATGTAGGAAACATTCAATGTCCCTTAAAGGAGAAAAGAGTTCCTAAATTTGCTCTCAATGCTATTTGTGGAGGATATCACCTGCATTTGTAACTATCTTCATGCCTCTGCGTGCTCCGACTAACCAAGATGAAGTTTGTGAGGTTTGAGCTTTTAACCTTTAGTGCTTTGCAGAAACAAAAATGACTTTGCAGCAGATAAAAATGTATTTAGTTGGTTACAGCAAGTTCTCACGAGTTCCTAATCTGCAGGAATTTCATGTAAGTCTTGCCATTTACTCTAGAAAGTATTATCATGCAGGTGACATCTGTTCCGGTTGAGCAGGAGAACTCTGTCTCTTTTTTTTTTTTTTTTTTTCAGTTTCTCTGAGGGCTTGAGAGTCCGCTCTGCAGCTTCTTATGGTAATCACACCACTGATGAGAAAAGACACTTAAAGACACTCATCATAGGAGTTATCATAATAGCACGGCAAAACACGACATTGATTCCTCCTCACAACCACTGCTGTGGAATAAAGGTTGATTTGCCCTGAAATGTAATCGGAAAGATTTATTGCAATCACAGGATCTCTCCCTCAGGATGAAAAAGGTATTTCCTATAAAGGGAGTGGGTAAAAAGCACAAATAAAATGATGTGATTTTTTTTTTTTTTTTTTTTTTTTTTGTGAAGATACTCCTGGGTGAGGCAGAGAAATGCACTGAAAGCGTTTTAAAAAGCCCTTCTACTTTCAGTAGATACTTTCAGTAGATCCTGTGATGAGATATCTTCCATCTTTGAGGAAAATGTGCCAATCAGAAACATCAAGCATGAAATATCCTAAAAAGTGGCATATTGTTCCAAAGATAGATGGGAATGAAAGGATATGAGGATATGCTTGCTGCGGTGTTCTGAGGTTTGCAGCATAGGTGCACCATGGGAGTCCTTCCCTCAGCCTTTAATCTTCTGCCTGTAACACCTCACAGAGGCGGAACCTCTGCAGGAGTTTCTAGATGACTCTGCAGACCCTGTCTGTTTGATGTGGCTGCTTCTGAGTTCTTTGTACAATCTGGTGGCATTTCAGCTGCAGAGACAAACTGATCTGGAGGCTACAAGAAAATATCATACATGCCGCACTGCTAACCACAACCCCGTGACCTGCTGGACAAACAACACAACACACCAGAGCAGGTAACAACTGATCCGGCCCCACTCAAAGACTGTGTTATGTATCAGCAGGGGGCTTTTTGACTGTTTCTGAGAAAGAAGGCACATGGTAGGATAAAACAGTGCAACAAAGGCCCTGATTTTTTTTAAAACAAGTATTTACAAAGACGAAAGAAACAGTAAAAGCAGCGTCTTGTACGTGTAACATGACATATTTACTGATCATCAACAGCTTTAAGCTTTGTAACTCAGTCACCTGAAAAAAAATGTAAACAAAGGTCTTAGGAATTAATTTTATTTTTTAGCAGCAAATAGTTTGCAGGTCAATTGGGATTATCATATCTTTCGGAGTATAATCACTTTTTTTTTTTCATTGTTTGGCCAGGGGGGTGACTTATGCTCAAATCGACATAAATCAGATTTTTCTTAAGACATAAATGGTCTCATATATTCGTTATGTTCCCACTAACAACTGCTTGCCCTTTAGCAGTTGTCTCCTGCTAACTACCACTAGAGGGCATTGTGAGTGTTTGTATCAGTATTTGTTACTGACAGCAATGCAGAAGAAGTAGTGTCCAAAACAATGAAACAAAACATGAAGGAGATTCTATTCTATTGTTCTTCTCCTGAACTTTATGATATTTTTATTATTCACATCAATAATTGTTGTTTGTATTTATTTCCTTCCTCTGATTAAAGCAGAGCAGCAAGTCATTAAAATGAGTTACAGGAAGTACTGCTGAAAGCAACCTTCATTCAGACACAGCTCCTGCAATAGAAAATAAAGATCTCCTAAATAAAAGGAGTGAATGATCTCATAAATTCAGACATGCAGATGTCATTACTGATGCTTTGGTAGAACCCTTCAAAATAAATAAACTTGCTGGGTTTTTTTGTGCATTATGAGATGTAGGTCTACAGTCAATGCTTCCATGTAGCGATGAGGCTAAGAACTTGACAGTAGCTCCCCCCACACACAACAGGAGCAAGACGTTTATTAACACATTTTTGAACCAGCATTGAACATCAAATTGATGTGCACCACAAGAGACAGAAAACTCAGGTCGAAACAAAGATGGCAGGAGCACATTTGGTGTATGTATGGCATTTGGAGTGAACGCAGCATTCTACCGGGCTTAGTGGATTTGTTCAGAAGCATTGCACTTTTTTCCTAAAAGTGTCTTCAGATTCAGACGACACTACCCCTTGATGACGTCATCATTATTCGCCGGTCATCTACGTTAGCACAAAGCTGCCAGCACTCGGAAAGCACATAATGTTGATTTCATAACTTCAAAAATTCCTGCTAAAACAAAAAGTCACTATTTAAATGTAAACTTCTGTGCTTCGAGGCACACCCAGAAAAAAAGAGTTTCTCCTCCACGACACAGCACAATGCAGAACACCCACACAGTGGAGAGGGAGAGCTGAAAGTCCTAAAAAAAAAACTATTTCTGACACTCCTACCCCTCCAAATGACTCTACAAATGTAGGGGTAGCGAGAAGATTTCGGATTCGGCCGTACACTCAAGAGCGACTTATATTTTTGTTTGTTTTTTTCTTTATTATGCATTTTTTGCTCCTGGGACTTTCACTCCAGAAGAAACGGTACACATTCCTGGGAGTGTGGTGACTCCGACTCGCCTGTTATTATTTGAACCTGCTGGATAATTACGCACAACTGAAAGTGTGGCAGAACATCAATGGAGAGAGGCGATGACAGCAGAGAAGATGATGCTCATGACGCGTTGATAATTTAACATTTGGAGACATTAGAAATATCAACAAGCTGCTTGCTGGAGAAGAGATTGGGACTCTCTCCTCACAGCAAGATAGCCTGGGTTTGAATCCCAGCAACGTCCTTTCTCTTTGGAGTTTTCATGTTGTCCCAGTATATGTGCAGGTTTTCTCCTGTTACTCCAGCTTCCTCCATAGTCCAGAAACATCCACATTTATAGGTTAATTAATGACTTAAATTGTCCTTAGGCATGAATGTCACTGTGTGACCCTGTGACAGTGCGTGGGATAAGCTCCAGCAACCCCTGTGACCCCAAAAGGAATTAAAGTTCAAGTAATGAATATTGGGAATATTCTAGCCTAAAGTTGGTTGAAAATGAATCATTTTATTAAATAAGAAATTAAATAAAGTTACTCTTTGGGCACCAACTTTGAAGGAAAAATTCTACTCATAAATTATTACAGAATCAAAAGAGCAATAATCATTTTATAAGTCTCCCAACTAGGTTGGATGTAACATCTGAAAAGACTTTAAAACAAATAGAAATAATGAAATCTAAACAAAGACATCCTTGAATATTTATTGAATAAAATGAGTGTCACATTTTCCTCCAGGTGTTCCTCAAGCTATCACCTGCTCCAGCTTAAGGGACATCAGGTGAGCTTGACCTGAAAAACTGTTAACTCATTCACAAGTGCAGACTCACATGGAGGAAGCATACAGGACTGGCTCGATGTTACCATTTGGCATATCCCTTCCAGGGTTGCCTAAGCAAATCAGCTTTCACACAGATTTTTATGCCCTTCCTGACACAAACCTGTTTTTCATCCAGGCTCGGGACTGGCAGGGAGACTCAGACTTGGTTCCCGTTGTTGCTACAAAGTTTCGCGGTACCGTGAAGGGTCTTGTCCAAAGACCCACACTGGATGAAGCTCATCGCGCCCCTTGGGAAAGGAACCCTGGTTTACCATTTGCCAATTCTGCATGCAGCCAACTGAGTCATCCAGCCCCTCTACAGACGAACGCATTTACGTCTGTAAATCATAAATGCTATAAAAGGGCTTGTCCTGTGTGACCTCCTCCTGCTTTCATCCAGATTTTGATTAGCTTTATAAAGCTAGCAGGTGATCCCTACTGTTCTCCACACTCCAGTGAGCTACAGACAGAAACAGGGGAACAGTCAGAATCCTTCTGTGTACTTAAGCTCTGTGTTAAGCGACTGGATATCTTTATCAGAAAGGTGACTGACCTAGACTTTCCTTCTTTCATCTTTGAGTAGATCTACAGCTTTCTGATGGACCGCCTACAAACAGTGAGGATTACAAAACATACAGTAAGTCTTTCTTGATAACATTCATCATGGGTTCCCTGTAGAGTTGTACACTGAACCCCTTCTTGCATTGTATACACATGGCTGCATTCCCTCCCACCACTCAAACACAGCAGTCATAGAAGTCATCTAGTAATTGGAGATGAGACAGCATACTGGAAGAAAATCCAGGGGCATGCAGCCTAGTATGCAGCAAAAAACTTTTGTCAAACTCCAGTAAAACCACAGAGAGGCTTGGACTGGAGGAGGAGAAGAACAGACATCACTCCTCTTCAAATAACCAGTGTCTGTGTTGATCTAGTCTTTTTCCTGCAGGCTTGTTGGCAAGGAGGAGGCTGAGAACCTCTGGTGGCATAATATGAATGCAGAAATGGAAAATTCAGGTACAAATTTTTTTTTTCATCTTTTTTTTTTGTTTATCTAACTCATACGTTGGAATTTTTCCTTGAGGTTTTTTTTTTTCTGGCCACCACAGTCCTCCACAGCTTTTTGGTGAGAATCTCAAAGTAAAATACCCTTTAAAGTCTCCCACTAATTTGATCTATTTTCAGAGCGTTCCCAGTGGTCTCTTAATTATGACTATGCCATTTTTAGGCAGTATTAAAAAACTGTGCCTTTTTTTAAGATTTCTGCAGAGCAGCAGGAGTTCGTTAAAAATGTGCCTCTTAGTTTTGGGCAGGACTATTAGCGTGGAGTAAGCCTGCCCCTGCTTCCCATCATCCACGTACACTCTCTCCTGCTAGCTTACAGCTCCTCACACCCCAAGCTAACATTACTGGTGCAGCAAAAATGGCAAGCAATATCAGAGCAATCTGTAGAGTTTTGAGTCAGAGTCCAGCTCAGACGAGGAAAACAAAGATCTATTTGTTTGCAAGTGGATGCATCAGCATGGAGTGGAGCGGTGAGCTTGTGGCTATCAGTTATTGATTCTACGTCACACCGACAAGCTTTTTCCATTCTCTTTTTTTTCTGCTCCTGTTTAACAAAGGTTTGAATAAAAAAAATACTCAAAAATGCAATTTTGATCTTACATTTCTTTATTTATGTCCTCCATCATGAGGAGAAATGCCACAAGAACACGTTAAAAACACCAAAAGCAAGATTATCATTGGAATGGGTCTTTAAGAAAGCTACAGTGGCTTCAGTACTATTAGGGGATAACATCAACACAGATTCAGATTTTGATAAAAGTTAAAGGAAGAATGAACTGTTGTTGAGAAGAATATGGCAGGTTTGCCATTTGAACTGCAGAGATGTTTACCTTGAAACCATTACATTGTCTATTGCTAAAGCAACGCTTGAGTGAGCGATTTAATTGATAAACTTTCAAAAGTCTTGGAATGGTTTCATCAACACTTTGCACAAAGGGAAGCCTAAGCGGTTGGAGGGAAGTTGGCAAAAAATCCCAGCAGCTTGATGATCTGAAGTTTTAGAGCCAAAACCCAGGAGGGACATGAGTGTAATTACTACCAAGATGAGTTTAGGGATATTGTGTGTGTTAGTGTGTGTGTGCCTCTGTGTGTGTTTGAGCATGGGGAGTGCACACTTCTATTTAAATCATTTTTGTTTTATTGTTTGGGGGTTTTTTTGCCTAACAATTGCAAATATTTTACACCTTCAAAGTGGAACACATGCTGTGTTAATCAAATGAAAAAAATACACAAGAATCCCTTTTAGTTGACTGCTGTGAAGCTACAAAGCTGTAAAAGTGCTGAAGGCGCTGATACTTTCTGAGGCCTCCCTGTGTTTGACTAATGACCTCATAAGTTTTAAGATTCAGAATCCCCAAATAATCATGTGCAGACTTTAAAGAGCTCTTATAGAAATTGATTTTTTTAAAGAAGACGTACTTTTTCTTCACCATTGTCTTTTTATTTTTTGACCATCATTTTTACAATGATTTATATTTTTGTCTGACTAGCCTTTGCTTCAATCTGTTTCAGAGAGTTGTGTGGAAACACAAATAGAAACTTAGTTTTTAAAAAAATGTGCATAAACTGCTGTGTTTTTTCTATAAAGGGTCTGTAGATGGGTAACTGCCCGTAACATAACTTAACGATGACGTTTTTTTTTTTTCGTTTGGTTTTCTAAACAAAAAATTAAAAGCTTTTCAGAGTGATAGGTTTACATGTGGTAATTGTTCATCTGATTGGTTAAACATATTGTTAAATATAGTTAAATATATACTTAATGATCTGTTAAAATAAACTACTGGTCACTAATTTGATTGATTGCAAATGCTGTGTATTTTACAGTCCACCTGATTTGGAATTCACCTGTGTCTTTTGACACATTGGAGAATAGAGGCCTTTCAACACATTTTGCAACGAGCCCACATTGTTCTGCTCCCACATTTTCACAGAAAAATATTCTGGAACAAAATCAAGAAGCCGGAGTCGATTTCCTGCATCCATTTGTTGGATCCCACTTCCAGACGTGAAGAGCTGTTGTCCCCCTCCAACCTTAAGAACAGAGCAGATCTCTATAGAAACCAGCCTTCATGAAGAGCACTTTGTACAACTTTGAGTGTGTCAATCTATTTTCTAATAATGTAGGTGTGACAGACATGAATGCTTGAAGAAAAATCTATTTCTTTGAATGGAAGATCAAAGTCATTTTGTTTTTTCCTTCTATCTTTTACATGTGAAGTATTTTGTTTGTTTTGTTCCAACAAAAAACATATCTGAACTTTTGGAATTCCGCCATTGGAACCATTTACAAGACTTCTTCTGCCCCGCTGAGTGATAAGATAAGAACAAAACTGAAAGTTTCATGTAGATTTTACTATAAAATAGTGCTGTCAATCAATTAAAAAGATAATCCGATAACCACGCTTTTCAATTGTGATTAATCCAGATTAATTACAATGTTTTACAAGGTGAATTTTATACAACTGTCCGCGGCTTTTGAATAAAAAAAATGGCCAGAGAGGATATTTTTCCTTGATTTTTATTGTCTGAAATGTTTTCATTTAAAAAGTATTAGCTCACATATTCCCAACTTCCCAAAACCCATCAACAGTAAGATAAGCAGAACTGTAAAGACTTTTATGTCTGCAGTATTACTCCAAGAAAACAAAGATGCTGATATGCAGCCATAAAAAACAAACATTGTGTTTCTGCACTTTAAATGATCCAGGTGAATACTCAAATCTGATTGGCTGCTGTGTCTTCACGCGTACAAAAAGAAGTTCCGGTCACATAGCTCAAATGTTCTATATCACTGCGCAGGCTTCTCTAAAACAAACATTTTGCTTCATCTTCTGGACAAAAACTAGCAGTAAGAGGTGAACTTTCTTCCTGAACTGATTCTTTTCTGAACCTTTTGTGACAATCAGCACACATATATCACTTTCCTTTGCCGCTACTGTTGAGGTCTGCCGGGCCAGCGACGCGTTCACGTGTTACTGTGACAATGGGCTGCACCACCAATAAAACAGTCCACTTTTTGTGAAAAAATAACAAGAATAAAGTTCTAAAAACTAAATATTTATTTCTTTTGTAAGTGACCACGGTATAATTGGATTAATGCCCAAAACGAAGTGGAAGACCATCGCTTCTGACGTGTATTTAATCTGCATTAATAAATAATAATGTCATTTTTTTTTATTTAACTGTGTGCATTAAAGCGTTAACAGCCCCACTTTAAAGATGTAATTAAGAACAAAATTAGGAAAAATCTTTTGAATCCTTTGAGCTTTGAATGCATAAAAAAAATAATAAATAAATAAACATAAAAAAACTAAAAACAAACCATTTATCCCTTAACAGAAGACAATCTTGTTGAAAAATGACTGGAATACTAATCTGCCTTTTCAAACAAGATGCTGGTAAACTTAGAAAAGCTCAAATAAATCTAAGTGAAACAGAAAGCATCACTTCTGAACCACTTCCAAAACAAAAAGACTTCATTGTAGTCAAAGAACCACATCAACAGAGCATTTTTCATCTCATCAAATGAAAGCTGTTTTCCTCTCTGCTCTCCATGTTTCCAGACTAGTTTTTCCCATCATTTCAGTGAAGTTTGCTGCTTGTCCGGGGTCATGCGATGTCTGGTATGTTGTGGGTAACCCATTCAAACGCTCCACCTGTCTGTCAGTGTTCACTCGCTTCTCCATCTTTATAGAGATGGACAACAGTCACATCTCATCAAATCAGCGTCATCCCCTTATTAACCACAAAACTGCTTCCAATTACACTGATTAACAC
Organism: Adrianichthys oophorus; assembly: GCA_036245035.1. NCBI lineage: Eukaryota > Metazoa > Chordata > Actinopteri > Beloniformes > Adrianichthyidae > Adrianichthys > Adrianichthys oophorus. Next base: position 3,607,039 of record BSAI01000009.1, on the reverse strand, counting down.
GCCAATCCAGGAAGCAAGCAGATCTTACCCTATGTCACACAGGGCTGACGGCAAAGATCTCCTTCAAAACCTTAACACAAAAACACAACTTTAAGGGAGGGTTGGGGGTTGACCCGAAGGAGAAATGAAACAGAAAGAGAGGCATGTTCATTTTCTTTCATGCAACATCCAGAGGGCATCTGAGATGTACACCAAAATACATGAGGATTTTAAGGAGAAGGGCTTTCAAAGAGAGTTTCATGCATTCATCCGTTTGCTAAAGCTGCTGTATCCCTTATGGGGTTACGGGGTTGCCGGAGCCTGTCCTGGCGACTGCGAAGACGGAGTTGCCAGTCTGTCGCAGGGGATATAGTCGCTTGCACACACGCTCACACATGCACACCCAGGGACACTTCAGAGTAACCAATTATGAAGCATGTTTTTGGTCTGTGGGAGGAAGCCGGATCCCCCGGAGAAAACCCACACATGCACGGGGAGATCATGCAAACTCCACAGAAAGGTCCCAGCTGGGATTCAAACCAGGGCTTTCTTACCGTGAAGCAAGAGCACTAACCACTGCACCACCATGCAGCCCAAGAGATTTGCATCTATTACTATTACTATGTCTGTTGTCATTTTTCTGCTCTCCCCTTTTATTGTTCATTTATTTTGTTGTTTTCCTATTAAACTAATCAAATTGGATGGAGAAGATTTGAAAAAATGTCTTTGGATTATTTTTTATTTTTTTTATTTACCATGTTTCCTTATTAGAAAACAGTGCAGTGTCACAGGGTGTTTGTTCACCTTTCAGCAAATCCCGTTAGGGGTCGCCACAGCGAATCAGCTTTTACTGATCCGTATAGTTGGTTTGGCTGAGAGTTTTATGCTGGAATAAATTAGTGCTTGTACTGGGTTGGTCACTCCAACTTGTTAGAACTTACGTTTGTGAAACATCTTCAGACCGCCATATCAGGAGGAGTCCACGAACGTTCACATAGATTTATGCATAGCAGGAAAAAGTGATGCCCCATGCTCTGACGTAAACAAATGAGAGCGTATACACAACATTTTTACTGTGATGTGTTTGTAAACAGGCATGGTGCCCTGACTGATAAGAATATGAAAAAAAGAGGAAAGGAAAAGCTTCAGGCACTCTGCAGAATCTGCGCCCATTTGTCGCTGTTCTGCTTTTGATTTGGGAAGAGGCTGGCATTATTTTTATTACTAAAGTACAGAAATCGGCACAGAACAGGAACCGAAACAAAAGAACAACTTTGGCACTGGAGCTGAATAAAACCCAATTGGTGGCCAACGCTATTCCTGACAAAACCCCGGGGACAGGCACAGGGAGACCCTGACTTGGGCCCCCCTGTGGTGTCACATGATATGGTCACAAGTTGTGAGCCTCTGCCGTTTATGTGTTCTTAGGTAAACATGCCAATGTAGCCATGAGTTTTCTGTAAGTGTTAGCAAAATAAATCATAATATTCATGTTGGTCTTAAGTTAATTCGGTGACTTATGTATCACCTGTCGCCAAATGTCAAATGCGCTTGAGTCTTTGCTCATTGATGGATCTAGGCCTATCTTAAATGATATGAAGCACATAAACCACAAGTGTTCAGACTCAATTGACTGAATGTTTGGCACAACCTTACATTAGTCACAAAGACAGGAAGCGTGTTGGTGTTTTAACATATTCATTCATTCATTTTCCAATCCGCTTTATCCCTTTCGGGGTCACGGGGTTGCCGGAGCCTAACCCGGCTACTCATGGGCGAAGGCAGGGGACACCCCTGGACTGGTCGCCAGTCTGTCGCAGGGGCCACAATCACACACCCATGCACACTCACACCTAGAGACAATTTAGAGTAACCAATTAACCTGTGAAGCATGTTTTTGGACGGTGGGAGGAAGCCGGAGTACCTGGAGAAAACCCACGCATGCACGGGGAGAACATGCACACTCCACACAGAAAGGTCCCCCAGCCAGGACTTGATCCGGGAACCTTCTTGCTGTGAGGCAGGAGCGCTAACCACTGCGCCACCGTGCAGCCCGTGTTTTAACATATTCACTGTGAAAACACATTATACATAAAGACCGAGATCAGCCCACGTAAACTGAAGATGGCTGTTAAGGGAATCAAAAATAGATGGACAGGGTCTTCTGAACACTGCACCACAGAGGAGCACTCAGAAAGTGTGCACGTGCTGACCCGCACTCTCTTTCTCACCCACGTACACTGAAACATCTACATGCAGGCTCATTACGGAGAAGAGCCTGCTCATCTCAGACTTGAAATCCTTGTCATTAGTTCAAATATCAGCACAGTGACCAGAATGGTAATGAAGAATTGGACTAAGAGGTGAGCGTTGGGTGGGAGGAAGGAGAAAATGAGAGTAAAAGTGATGGGTGACTGTACATTGAGGGGTGAAGAGAAAAAAGGCTGTTTTTGAGGACAAGTACAGCCAAAGTGTTTCTAAAATCTGTTTTTCAGTCAAAAGCTTAAAAATGAGCAGATTTTTTGGTTCAGTACTGTTTAAGAGCTGCAGAGATTTGAATAGTCTGGACCTGGTGAATGCATGATGTGTACTCTCAAAGATTCACCTGAACACAAGGGACTTCAGAAATTTCCAATGCTTTTATTAACATTTTCACATACTTCTTTTCAAACCAGAGATTTTTACCTGAAGAAAAACTTTTTCCTCAACATGGCAGGAACTATTTTCTTTAACCAGACTCGAAGCCTTTTTAATCCCCAAAGCTTCTCTAAACAAAATAAAAGCTTAAAGAAACTTTTTTTTTTTCATTTGGTTGAAGGTTGTGTCTTTTATGATGGTGAGAATACTGTCACAGGTGTTTTCTTATTTTTTTTGCAGGTATTCACAGTGATGGAAATCAAGTCTGTGCCCTAACAGGAATGCAGAATAATCAATGATCAAAAGTATGAAACCCTGCAATGTTCTAAATGAAATGATGTATGAGCAATAATTGAAGGTCCCTTCGTCTTCTTTTTCTGTGCATGCAGTTGTGCTCATGAGTTTACATACCCTGGAAGAAATTATTTCTTGGTCATTTTTCGGATAATATAAATGATAGCAAAAAACTTTTTGTTTCACTCATAGTTAGCCATTTATTGTCAAAAAGTTCTGTTTACTCTTTTTAAAATCATAATGACAACAGAAACTGACCCTGTTCAAAAGTTGACATACCCCACTTCTTAATACCTTGTATTGCCTCCTTTCGCATCAATAACAGCTTGAAGTCTCTTGTGGTTGTTGTGGATGCGGTTCTTTATTTTCTCGAATGGTAAAGCAGCCCACTCTTCTTGGCAGAAAACCTCAAGTCCCTTTCAACTCTTGGGCTGTCTTGCTTGAACTGTCCGTTTGAGATCTCCCCAGAGTGGCTCAATAATAATGAAGTCAGGAGAAGGAGACGACCACCACAGAACCTTTACCTTATTCTGTTGTAACCAATGACAGGTGGAACTGGCCTTGTGTTTGAGATCATTGTCATGTGAAATATCCAAGTGTGTCCCATGCTCAGCCTCCGACTGAAGAGTGTAAGTTTTCCTCCAGGACCTTCTGATAACTTGCTGTAATCGTCTACCCATCCATTTTGACGAAGTTTCCCGTGTCTTTAATGCTCACACATCCCCAAACCATCAGCGATCCGCCTCTGTGTTTCACAATAGGAATAGTGTTATTTTCATCATAGGTCTTGTTGACTCCTCTCCAAATGCTGCGTTTATGGTTGTGGCCCAAAGTTCAATCTTGGCCTCATCACTCAAGCTGACTTTGATACAGGAGTTTGGAGGCTTGTCTCTGTGCTGGTTGGTGCATTGTAAGTAAGCTACTTTGTGGCACCTGTCCAAAAAAGGTTTTCTCCTGACAACTCGGCCATGCAGCCCATTGTCCTTCAGGTGTCTCCTGATTGTACATGTTGAAACATCCACACAACAGTTTTTCAGAGAGACCTGGATCACAGCTGAGGTTATTTGCGGATGTTACATTCTACCTCAGGGAGGAAGGAGAAAATAGGCAACATAAGGAAAAAAATTAAAGCCGGGAGGATTGAGACTGGCAGTACAGCCATTTATTGGTTGGACAGGTGTGGGAGGGAAATACAAGTTGAATGGAAACCGAAAAGGATGGGGACAGAACAGGGTGATATGTAAAAAGGAGCAAACATGAATATACATTACAATAAATCAGACAGAAGACTTCAGGCTTTTATCAGTATAAGCTAACAAAACCAAAATCAATAGTAAGCCAATGGGATGGTACTAAGATCAAAACAGGGAACAAATAAAACCAGATGTGACACTAACCCAAAAAGGAGGAACTAAAGGCAGGAGGAAAACCAAGCTTTCACACAGGTTCTTAAAGCTAAGGTCGACAGCAAGGTGCAGGCTGAGAATCAGTTCCCTCTAAGGGATTCAGCTGCCACTGGAGCAGGGGCTGCTGGGACTTTTATTATTCTTTAGAAGCCTGGTGATTGGAGGAGAGAGGGAGAATGCAATCAGCTCCTGGAGGAGGTGGAGTCAGGCAGCGTGGTTGAGGAGGCTTCTGCGCACACACGCAAACAAACAAGGCCAGGGCTGTAACAGTGTTTTTTTGTTTTTTTTTTGCATCCCTAAAGATTTTTCTGACAGTTCTGGCAGTCATTTGAGAGGCTGAGCAGAAACAAGGACTTGTGGACTTCTCGTTTGTCCTCAGCAGTCTAATACTGCTGGGTTTTGTTGTTTTTAGTTTGGGCTGGGCCTTGCTAGCAGTGATGGGCAATTGAAGCTTTATGAAGCACGGAAGCCTTTCATTCAAATAGTGTCATTCAAATAGCTTTAAGAAGCTTCATTTGCTCTAGTAGGACATCTAGTGGGTGCAAAAAATATCAGTTAAGTTTGAAGAGTTGCATTTTAAAATAAGCCTGTGAATAAACATGTCACCAAAATTAAGACATTCACAAAACATGGATATTGCTGTATAATTTCTTTTGCCTTGTTTCCACTGAGCAGAATGGACCGTTCTATATGGGACCGGAACAGTATTCTGAGCGTTTACACTGCAAAATGGACTGATCAAACAGTTCCGGACCTTACTCCTTTCGGTCACAGGTCCATAGTAGACGGGAACTGAATGGTTGGGGCGGAGCTGCTGTAGCCAATGGATTATTGGCAGAAAGTGATGATGGCTGGAATGTGATGATGACTCATTACGCGCCTTATTACAGCTAGCACTTCCCGGCTTAGTAAACATTCGGGTTGTTGCGATGTAATGCAATGACGCAAGCACACTAGCAGTCTACACCACGCATGCGCTGTGGGAAAAAAGTGCTTAGTGGAAACAGAGCTTTGACTGAGTGGAAACGCTCGCCAGAATTAACTGGCCCGTTCCATTCAACTCCCATTCTGCCCATTCCGTTCTGCTCAGGCATTTGTGTTTTTATTTATGAATTGCTATAAAAAATTCTTTTTTTTTCTTGACCGTAAAAGAAAATTAGGAAGTAATGAAAATGATCATTTACAGTGAGGTTAGGGTAGGAATGGGTTTATATTTTATGGGTTCTGGTGCTGAACCGGTTTAGCAATAAACATGTTTTATTTAAAAGAATCGTGGTTCCATCTGTGAATCATTGAGCTTGATTCGTGAATCAAATCAGATCTCCTAAGTCACGGTCCACAGCCTATGGTCTATGAGACTGGAATTTCTTTTTTAAGGTGTGGTTTCATCACTGTGGTATATCACTTTTATTTTGCTCACAGCAGCCAATCAGAATCGAGTATTCACCCGGACCATGGTCAGTAGTTTTCTAATTGTTTCCTGTATTTTGAAACTGTACTCCTTATTTAGTTTTTGAACAATAAGAGATTTTTTGGTTTTTCGTTGTGTTCTTCCTTTTTTTTTCTTTTCCTTTCTTTTGTTAGTAATATTGTTTTTCAAATAGTTGGTCTTCTTCACCTCCCGTTCAGCTCTGTGGTCACTTGCTGCCAGCTTTCTTTGTCAATATTCAAGGAATCAAGTCAGGTGTTACCTGCAGGCGAGCCCCAAATAAGACCTCGTTTTAAATGGAAGCGACCAATAATGCCTTCATAAAGCTGTAAAATAAAAACAGTTTCCTCTGTCATGCTCCAGGTAAACAACAAAAACATTGAGCACTCAAAGATATATTCATGCCTTGTGCCTTCAGCCAGAAAAGGTAAACGCCTCACATAATAAAGTTTGTTTTTATAGCAAATAGTTTGTGTGGTTGCTGCCAATAAAAAGCATTTATGAAACAATAAAATACACAAAACAGCAGCACATAATTAAAATAAAAATCAAGCCGCACTTGCTTACTGCAGTCTGCCTTCAGGCTGCATGAGCTATGGAGGACAAGAGGTTGAAAAATGATGGCTGTTTGTTTTGTGTTCTCTTGATTTGTGTTTACTTTACAACAAGTTTTAGTTTTGCTGCAAAAGCTGTTCCCACACTGAGCAGAGCTTAAATTCCCAAAGAACACATTGAAGCTAATCTTTGAGTGTTTGCAACATTAAGAATAACTGAATCACATTTCTTGTTTTGAGGCCTTGACAACAAAGTTAATATGGAGTTAAATCAATATTGGGAATCCCTTTACTTGAAAAACAGTAGACAACATGACCAACCCGAGCTTTTTCAAACAACCTATTTTATCTGCTCCCGGTCCAGTATGGTTTGAATAAATAAATACCGAATATCTTCCAATAGTAGCCGGTCTCTAATAGATGTCGGTCTCCACTAAACGCCGGGTCTAACAAGCGTTTGTTACATTGGGCACCAGTGTCTAATGGTGGCCGGGCTCCTTTAAGACACCCCCCCTACCTGCACGAGCACGTACTGTCCTGCAGATGCCGGGTGGCTGTTGTAAGCCAGTGTAGCAATGGCGTTTCAACTTTGTGCGGTGGCATACGCCGAAGAACATTCTGGTGAGGAATCCGCACCACATTTTGGAGTGGATGCTAAACGTATCAGAGAATGGTCCAAGCAGATGGTGATACAGAGAAGACGGCTGCAGAAACAAACACACCATTTAGTGGAGGTGCAGAGAAAGTGAGCGACAAATTACAAGAACTGGTTCGATCATGGATTGTTGAGCAAAGACGGACAGGTGCGCATGTCTCCAGGAAAATTATTGGCATGATAGGATATTGATGGTGCTTCAAAGAGAAAATAAGCGTTCACAGCCAGTGCTAATCAAAACAGAATACAATCTTCTTATTATTTCAATAAACCCTGAAATGTCCATTTGGTGGTGTTGTCTGCATGTCTTGACCAGATTTCACAGCAAAATGAACCCATTAACCATCATCATTCTGTCTGTGATGGAATAAATGCCAGTCTATAATAGACACTGGTCTTATCAATGCCGGCCGACTTCCACAATTTTGGAATAAACACCAGGGCTACTCTTAGAAGATATACTGTACTCAGAAACATAGTTTTAATCCTAAATTCTTTTACATATGTCCTCCATCATGAGAAAGCTGCTACAAGAATGTGTTAAAAACACTGTTTTCATTGGAGTGGGTTTTTAACCCAAAAACCATAGACCATGTTAGTACCTGAATCAAAACTGAAAGCCATGAGCTTAAATTGGAATTGGAATATTGCAATTCAAAGACAATTATTCATGCTGTAGTTAACACAATTACGATTTGGTGCTTTAGCTTCATTTCTCTTTCTTTAGTCTGATGATTTGGTCATCTATTTTTTTTATCTGTACCTGCATCATGGGGCCACAAACAGGGACTTCCACCATTGGTTACAAACAATCACACTCTCCCCTTAAAGGCAAATTCCTTTTCAGAATAATCTGTGAAATGTGGGAGGGAGTCAAGCATCTGGAGAAAACTGGCACAAGCACGGACGGGAAAAACATGCAAACAGGATTTAACCCACAAGCTTTTGTGCTGAGAGGCAGCAATGCTAACCACTATTTAGTTGGTGAACCACTGTGCATCTAATTTTGATGAGGGTTCCTGCTATTTGTTGGTTTCTGCATTTAACTCTGTTTGATGCTTGAGTGGTTCTCCATAGTGTTTGTGTGAAGTTTTTCCTCTCACACCTGGTTTCAGTTATCATTACTGTAGCTGCTGATTCACAAACCCTCCTTATATAACACCCCACCCAGCAGTGTGAGCCTTTCAGTTCTTACAGGTTCTCATACATCCTTCAGTAATAACAACAGGACTGACATTTTGTTCCTTTATAATTTGCATTAAATTAATTGTATTTTCTCAATGATCAGCACATTTAAATGTGTTTTTTTTTTTGTATTTTACATTAATTTGAATGCTTTTGGGGAAAAGGATTATTTAAATAAAAGCCAATTATAATCCCAAAGCCTCAGTGTGAGCATGGCTGCCTTGATAAACGTCTGCATAAAAAAAAGAATGATCTCAAACCTTATCTTAATGAAAACAATCAAATCTCTTTCTAAAGTGTGTTAAGTGTGTGTTTCTAAAGACAGACAGACAGACAGACAGACAGATAGATAGATAGATAGATAGATAGATAGATAGATAGATAGATAGA
>BSAI01000009.1:3533858-3598500 GCA_036245035.1 Adrianichthys oophorus | reverse complement strand
AGATAGATAGATAGATAGATAGATAGATAGATAGATAGATAGATAGATAGATAGATAGATAGATAGATAGGATCTATCGATCTATCTAACAGGAAAAAAAGCCAAACTGGGTTATAATGTGGAGAGGATTCTCTGTCGTTAAATAGTTGGACATGTTTATCTGAGCCTGTGTGGGTGTTCATTGTATCACTGTAGGCCATGATGGCTTGGATAGTTTATTTAAAGAGCAGCTATAAATGTTAGGGTTGTGATAACGGCCATTGGGCCAAAAGATGACATCTTGACAAACTCAGCTTATTACAGAAATGGTTTCATCAGTGTGTTTATTGCACCATCTGAGTTGCAGATTGCGTGTGAGCCTGTGTTTGAGGGCCATGAGATACAGGGATGTGCTGAAGTGTGACAGAGTGTTTCTGCCTACATCTTTCCACTGGACCTTTGAATTGCTGGTTACCTGGGGAGTGGGAAAGAAAATGACCACTAACAGTCCTTGTTTTCTGTCTTTTATTTTCTGAAGTAAGAAGATTGAGGGGGAGGAGATAAGGAGTGAACACAAAAGATGAAATGTGGGGGTGGAGAGTGAAAGGAGGAGGCAATTTTTTGGTGCTTAGATGCTGATGCTGGGTGACATCAGTTGTTGAGGCAAAGCTATGCAAGCACATAGATACTCATCCTGTTAGCATTAACATGTAACATTTACCAATTTTTTTTCACTTTAGTGCAATAATCAATGAACAATATCCGTTATTGTTTTATAACGACATTTTCTTTAAAACTGCTGTCACACATTTTTGATACTAAAGTGGTTGCTCACTCGGGTTAATTCTGAAAGTTATTTTGGAAGATGGAAAATTAAAAAGATAAAGTGCTAAATGGACAACAATACATAAAGAAGTAAGGGGACAACTGAATTTATTTATTACAAAAGTAAAAGTATCACTCCAATAATATTTTGGTCTTTTTTTTAACCCTTCCAAGTGGTCTTTTAATTATGCTTATGTCATTTTTAGGTAAAGCTAAAAACTTGTGTTGCTTTCTAGGACAAAGTTTCTGCAGAGCAGCAGGAGTTCTTTAGAAATTTACCTCTGAGTTGTGGGTGGGACTGTTGGAGCAGAGTAACCCTGTGCTAATATCCCATCATCCTATTAAACAATCTCCTGCTAGTTTACAGCCCCTCACAACCCTAAGCTAATATTAGTGGTACAACAAAAACGGTGAGCAAATTGGAGCTATCCAGCTGTATTTGGAAATTGAAGACATTATGGATCTATTTGTGTGCAAGTGGATGAATCAGAATTGGAGCAGAGCAGGGAGATTGTGACCCACTCATTACTGTTTCTGCTTCACAACTAAGAGAAAAATGCTGCAAGAACATGTTAAAAACACAATTTTCATTGGAATGGGTCTCTAATGTATCACCTGGAATCAGTCTGGTGTTTTGTTGGGAAATTCCAGAGGACTCCATCAGAAGACTTTACTGAAGAGTGGTGTGAGATGTGGGCCCTTGTCTATGGAAAATGTAACCATAGCTACTGGGTTGCTAAAAGTTCTTGGTTCATAAATATTTGAAAGAAAGCTGGACTGAGGGGAGGCATCAGACTGGAATCGCGAGGTTGTGATTATCATTTACACACAAGAGGAATCATGATCTCCAGCCCAGATGATGCACTACATTGGGAAAGTGTTGAAGGTGGAATTTATGAAAAAAAAAAAAACATGTTCTCCCTGCAGGTCAAATCAGGATCAGCTTAAAATGAAAGAAAAACTAGAATATAAATCTGAAAAACAGACATTGAAAATAAAGAATAAAAATGTGGAAAACAGTTTGGAACTCAAAAGTACACATTGTAACCTTAAAGGAATTGATGAAAATGTGAAAAATAAAAACGTACATTTGAATATATACTTGAAAGAAATATTGAAAATTACGTTTTCACTGCTAAGCCTAATTTTGTGTGAGGGTGGGGGGCTTTGATATTGAATATGGCTGGACATGATTCTAACGGGTGAAAGATGTTACCGACTCAAAAAGAAACTCCGTTTTCAAAGATGAAAAAGTACTTGACCCGTGCAGCTAAATATAGACTTTAAGGAGGTTAAGAAATATTGTTTTCTGACCACTTGGAATTCTGGTTCTTGCAAACTACAACAAGCAACATTCGCTGACATCTCAGAAATCGTGGGAACAACCACTGCATCTCCTATTCTGTGGTGTTGCCTGCCTTCCTTTACCGGTTCAGAGCCATGGAGCCCTCATGACCCCCGTCAACACTAGCTGTGTACATGGGCACAAGAAATCGGAATTAATGCCTGATCAGAATAAAAATACATCAGGTAAATACGCTATTCGGAAAACTCTACTCATCGGAATACTCATCTCTCAGTCAAGATACCTGTCAATAAAAAAACATTTCATAAAGACAAAGTTGTGCACAAATGAATACTTTGTAAACAACTTTGCAGAAAAATATGAATGCAGAATTTAGTTTTACATTCAACATGTCTGTTTTGAATACGATTTGACTTTGTTTTGAATACAACTTTTGTTTGTCTTGAATAAGAATTCTCCTTTTAACAAACTGTCAAAAATGTGTCACGGGGTCACAGGCATTTATATAGATATGCTTTACGAGTCCCAAAACAGGAATTGTTCAAACTGTGCATACATATTGACGTTTATTTAATAAACTAAAGTAAAAAGGAATTTGTTCAAATGTTTTTGATCCCCAGTTATGGAAATTATCTTAATACCATAGTTCTGTTGAATAATAAAACAGATAATAACAGTGATGCCCTGCTTTTTTTTTTTTTTTTGCCAGGTGACAAAAGCTGATCGTGTAAACAATGCATCGGACCCGGAAGTGGTGGAAAAAATTGCAGCAGGCATGCCTCTTATGAGGTGTAAAAAAAGTCAGTGTTCATAGAAAAAACAGAGATGATAATAAAGGGATGATAAAACAAAATAACAAAAATGCCAGAGCAAAGGGATCTGCCACTGCCGTTCTGCAGTTTACCTGCTGTCCAGCGCCGGCAGGCGGCAGTTTATTCCCAGGACAGGCGGAGTGGCTTGCTAATGTAGCCACGAGGGGGCCCAAGCCAGGGTTTTATTGTGCCGGTCCCAAGCCCAAATCAATACAGAGGGTTGTGTCAGGAAGAGAATCCTGCGTGAAGTCTTTGCCAAACCAAATATGCGAATCAGATCTATGATAGCCATACCAGATTGGTTGAGGCCTGGGTTAGCGATGACCGCCATCAGTGCTGCTAACCAACAGGGTGCCAGTGGAAATTGGACTCTGTTGGTTGAAGAAAGAAAAGGGGAAGGCGTGTTCATAGGAAGAGAGAGAAGAGGAAAGTCATGAGTGTTGGACTGAGAGTAGGGAGAACAAACAGGACCAGCCGGCTGCTTTGTGCGAGTAAATTGTGCCTCCTTACAAGCAGCTGGACTCTGTAGCTTCGTGTTTGCGAGCAGGGAAGATTGCTCTGTTACGATGTGCGATCCAGAAAAGGGTTCGGACCGCTGTTCAGCCGGCTGCTCCATGTGAGCAGGCTGCCTGGCTATTGAGAACCGTATCTCTCGGGAGAATCAGGTCTCCGAGCAGAGGAGCGGATGGTGTATGAGCGCCGTAGACAGCTTTTGAATGTGGAAATGTTGCTCCGCACTGCAAGCAGCCCTGTGAAACCATGCAATCGTGTGAATTTGTGTTGCCAATCGTGTTCATAAAAAGTTTGATGTTTTTCACACATAATTCCAAGGTTAACTGTTGTTGTTGGTCGCACTTATTAACCTAACCCATCCCTTCCTCTGAGTCCGTGCAGCCAAGAATAAAGATCAGCACTGGCTGTGCTTATTTAGAAAAATACGTGCAAATAGTCACTTAAAAAAGGATAATTATAATAAAAGCACGCTCAGAAGATGATCTCACTACGAGCTAGCCACAGTTGTGTTTGTTTACAACAGAACTATATGTTTACAGAACTATGCAGTTTACAACAGAACTACGGCTGATATCGATTTTTTAGAGAGTTCTGCATATGTCAAAATGATGTCTTCCAATTGAATGTGTGGTGTATGTAAACGTTTGTTATAATCGGACATAGTTTGTCAGGGCCATGTACACACTTCAATTTTAATCTGATCTTTGATCAGATTAAATACATTTTTCACATTCCCACACAGCTACTGTCAGATGTTACCTGCCCAAATGAAAGGAAAAGGCCCGTCTTGCCTGGCTGGAGCTTGTCACAGCATAGATGCCAAACTTAAGGTCTTAAAAACTAGCCTAAAGCTGAGAGAGGAGTAGAGTGGAGTTCTCTTTAGAGTAAACAGACAGAGGAAATGCAGGCCAAGAGTCAACACCCTGAAGCAACAGGAGAGAAACCACAAGAAGAAAATGCCTGTTTTTTGTTTGTTTTGCTGTCATCTTCTGATTCAGAAAAGATGAAGCATAATCCATTTAAACTACAGTAGACCACTACATTTCACCATCCAAAACTGACATGGGTAAATGACTATTGCAGCAGTGTTGTCAAAAAAGACTCATACCTGGAACACTGAATGAATGCCACCACTGCACCTTTAAAAAGACTTTTCTTCCTTTCAGGGCACATTGTTCAGACAAAAAGAGGGCAGCTCTGTTTGCTAATGTAGAAAGATTAGTCTGCCTCAGCTGGTGGCTGAACAGAAAGGAGAAATAGATTATTTTTTTTCAAAACAGATTGAAATAGTAATGAAGGTTCAATCACGTTTGTGAGAACAATTTGAGAACAGAACTTTTCAAATCTTCAACAGAATCTATTGTTTACAAAGTTACAAGTTTACTTCAAATTTACTCCATATCATTTATTTTAAGGGACTTTTGGTTAAAATAAGTACTTTATGGGATAACGTTTAAAATCTTCACCATACTTCATGTGTTTTGGGTTAAGAAAAAGTAACTCCAACATGAATTGAACTTAATTTTGTTGTAAATTAATGATTTAATGTGTTTTTACCAGTTAAGTCATTAATCATGATCATTTACGGTTAGAAGAAAGAAAAATTTGTTAATTATTTCAGTTGATTCACAACCCTATTAGACACACAAAAACATGATGAATCTGCCAACATCTAGCCTACAACTGCAACTGAACTCCACAGCTTCTGCTCCCAACTCTTTTGGTGAAAATGTCACATCATTGTAATGTCTTTGCTCTTTGTGTGTTTGTGTGCACTTGTCTTTGTTGGAGGTGAAGCAGCATCACTGTTGTGGTCGTGGCATTACTAAAGCATTATTACTAATTATGACACGACCAGGTCAGGGCTTCCTTTGTGTTTGCCGTCTCTGTGGAGGAGCTGATTTCTCATTTGTGTTGTGATCACGATGGCTTCCCTCAGCAGCATAGCTGGGTTTGAGTCTGGGTTTCTAATATAGGCGGGGTGCTGCTTGGGGCTTTTCCTTAGTCAAACAGTCTGTCAGACTCAGGAGGCCCCTTTAGAAACCCTTCATTCCTGATTCAGTTAAATAAAAAGTCAAAGGTGTTAACCAAATGTTGATATGACAAATGCATCAAAGATTTCATAAAGGAAATGTTCACATTAACTCTCACTGACAGGGATTATGAGTCATTGAAAATGTAACAAAATGGACAGCAGCTTGTCTGTGCTCTAGTCGAAATCAGCCCCACAGTGTTTGTCATTTCCTAATAGTTTTTGATTAAAATGTTATGACTTACATAAAACTCTTTTTTAGAATTTGCTACGGAACATTTTTAAAAGTATATTTAAAGCATTCAAAGAAATAACAAATGATCTGTTTCTTATTGTTTTTCAAATAATGTACAGCTGCTTAGGCTTCACCAGAGGCAGCAGTCCAGCATGATGAAGAGCACAATAGACAGTGGTCAACTTCAATACCTTAGGGCCAAAGACGCACAACACTCACACAGTCATACTGTGACTCTTTCGGGTCAAACATAAAAAAGATTTGAGTCACAGTGAGTCAAAAAATAACTCAAATGATGTCCAATATTGTTCTTTCATTTAAATAGATTTCATTTTGAAGTTTATTACATTTTGTGTCTCCCAATTTCCCATCCTATTTTCTGTTAGGAACTTACCCCACAGCATTATTTGTTTCTTCTATTGGGGAAAAATGTGTCACAGAAACACCAACGTTTTAGGAATGTTTGTCTTAGTTTTTTTTCAGGATTTTATTATTTTATATATACAAGCATAGGAGGATAAAAGGAAGAGAATGTTATAAATGTTGGGAAGTTAAAAGTGTTAAAGCCAGAAGCATGTTTCAAGCATACCTGCTCCAATACAGCAACAGCTTTGTGTTTCAGCTATTTAGAGGAGAGATCTGAGCTTTCTTTAAATCCTTATCCAATACAATGTTTGATTCTGTTATTATTTTTTTGGGTCAGTCATTTTTTTATTGTGGCAATTTGAGATTTCTTCCTGTTTAATATTTATTCTCTGACTGTCATTTCATTTTTGTTCCAAAATTCTGCTTTCATTGCGCAATAACATGGACTGTTTCAGCAAACAAGCTTAATAAAGTCAACTTACAGTTTTGTTCTGTTTTTTTTACCATCTTTTCAGTGTTTACATTACCTCTTTCATCCTTTGGTAAAGTATTTGTAAAGCAAATTATCTTGTCACAAAGAAAAATGGAAAGTGCCCCTTTCTCCACCCACTTCATCAATTAGGCTTGTTATCTCTGTCAGACCATAAGAAAAATGTGGCAACAAATTGGTGGATTTCGATGGCTGACAAAGATAATAAGGGAGGATGTACAATGCAGACGAGAATCAGAGTGACATCAAAGAAAGAGACATTGGACTAATGGCCTTGTTCTGTGGACAGCAGAGGCTGAAAAATTTTTAGATTTAAGTGCAGGCTGCATACCTCAATGGAAATAATTACCAGAATACAGTAATGTGCTGTTATTTTGTAACATTACTCTAAATTAGGATTACACCAAATGGACAAGACTTAGATATTCATGAACATCTTAGAGATTCGTTTCTTCCAAATAAATGGCATTAGAGAAAACATTCTGTAGGCAATAAACAGTTTTAAAAATGTAATTAGAAATTTTAGGAAAAGACCAGTAGCCCCAGTTGGGAAAGATGGGATTCTTCTGTTCTGATAGAAAATAAAGTATAGTCAAGAATGCAGGAATTCAGGGAAGTTAGTCTTTTCAGCTAGAGCATAACCGGAGATAAAAAAGGTGCATTTGGGTCAGGTCTGCAAAAGGACTTGTTAAATCTGAGGTGAGAAACACCTTACAGTCCATTCCAGTCGTCATTTATGGCTATGAAGCATGAGTAATGACTGAAGCAATGAGGTAGTGGATATCAATTTCCTTCAGAGGGAGAAGTTATTGTCTTTGCTGCTCTCCTTGGACTCATTTGCAGTTTGGGCAGGTCCAGTGGAAATGATTCAGATTCAGGACTCATTGAAGAAATGGAGTGACCCGGGAAAGCCCATCATTACCCAGGAGGAGCTGAAAGCAGTGAAGGGGGGGGGTATTGCCCCTGATTGGTGAAAGAAAATCGATTGAACACTGTGTCATTATGTAGGCAATTAAATGTATTAACATAATTCATATGTTGACCTTTAAGTGTCTTTTAGTATTACTTTGAAACAGCAAAGTGCACCTTAAGGTAAACTAGACCCACTCCGATAAAAATTGTGTTTTTGGTGTTTTTAACATGTTCTTGTGGGATTTTACTCACGATGGAGAACAAATATGAAAAAAGTAAAATCAAGCTTGAAATGTCATTTCTGAGTACTTCTTTATTCAAATCACGGTAAACCAGGAGTAGCTTTTTTCAAAATGCCGTTTGAAAAAGCTTTTAGATGTGACGTAGAGGTGAAAATCAGAAGCCATAAGCTCCCTGCTCCGCTCCATTCTGCTGGAGACGACTAGATCCATGTACATCCTCGTTTTCCTTATCCAAGCTGGAATCTGGCACAAAAGTGAACGGCTGGATAACTCCAGTATTGCTCACCATTTTTGTTGCATAAATACTGGTTTTGTCCAGGTATTTCCTGCCACTGTCCGTAAACATTTTTAATGTTTGGTTACTCTAAACTTTCCTTGAGTGTCTTGTTTTCTGTGTGGATGAATTTGGCCTTACGTTGTACTGGCGTCCTGTTTAGGGAGCACCCTGCCTCTCTCCTTTTTGTTACTTGATTGGGCTTCAGAAACCCCTTTGACCCTGCGCAGGATCCAGCAGTTCCTGATGAAAGATCAATGGACCTATTTTGCTGTCCAACTTCTTTTATAGATGAAAAAAAATTTAACTCACTTTTACATGTCTCCACAAATCCATATTGAAAATTAATTGAAATGTGCGAATGACTAAATGACATCACTTTTAAAGATTTATGAGACATTAACATTAAATATCTCTTGTGGAAAAGGTTTTTCCCGCAAGTCTGCACTGAAGGCTCAAAGACAGGCACACATGCTCAGAATGGTGAATAAGCCAATAAAAAAAAGCAGCTGATTCTACCCCAAATGCACACAGTCTGTTTCAGCATCTTGACAATCAGCATCTCATCAATAGTTTATGTGATCATTAAGGATCATTGAGGCTCATTCAGGCTTGTTAAGTGCTGATATGGACTCGCTGTATTGGTATGGATGTAGTCCATAAACTATTGTTTATTGTTACATTTAATGATAGACATCGACATTTATCAATAGAACAGTTATATCTCACAAGGCCCTTTAGATGGTTTGTGTTGGGGCGGGGGGGTTACGTGTTTGTTAACGTATTTGCTTTGTCCCAAATGAAAAAATATGTTGGGCTTGAGTGGGCTGCACGGCGGCGCAGTGGTTAGCGCTCCTGCCTCACAGCAAGAAGGTTCCCGGTTCAAGTCCTGGCTGAGGGACCTTTCTGTGTGGAGTTTGCATGTTCTCCCCGTGCATGCGTGGGTTTTCTCCGGGGACTCCGGCTTCCTCCCACCATCCAAAAACATGCTTCATAGGTTAATTGGTTACTCTAAATTGTCCCTAGGTGTGAATGTGAGTGTGTATGGGTGTGTGATTGTGGCCCCTGCGACAGACTGGCGACCAGTCCAGGGGTGTCCCCTGCCTTCGCCCATGAGTAGCCGGGTTAGGCTCCAGCAACCCCGTGACCCTGAAAGGGATAAAGCGGATTGGAAAATGAATGAATGAATGTTGGGCTTGACTTTAATCTCCATCCTTAATTTGTCAGTTTAGAATGGTGGTTGGTAAAATGTTTTGCATGTTTTCAAAACGTCAGTATATAAAACTCGTGGATGTAGTTGACACATGAAATGAAGACAAACAGAAAATGACTCTAGAAGCAAATTATTCATAAAAAATAAATAAGTGAAGATAAATGTTTTGGAGATAAATGCAGATTATGTTGGTATTCATGGAGCTACCAGGAAAGAGTCCACAACAAAGCCCAAAGAGGAAGTTCATGGATGAAGTCAAGGGGGACATGAAGATGGTTGGTGTGATGAAGGAGGATGCAAAGGTATGGAGGGTTACATGGAGGCAGATTTTTAACTGACCTCGAAAGAGAGCAGCTGATAGACAAAAGATTTTTGGCAAATAGCACTGCTTTTATTTTGAATCATAAAAAGTGTCTAATAAACAGGATTAACAATTTCTATACTGAACCAAATGAAATGCCACAAGTGAGGTCTCAAGGTGTAAAAAGGCAGCCGACAATCTAAACATGCTGTTTCTTGGTACTCAAGTAACTCGTCCTTTGTTGCTTGCCTCCTCTCTATATATTTTGCCAATTTTATTGTTGTTTCCCTTTCGGCTTATCCCATCAGGGGTCGCCACAGCAAATCAGCTTTCATTGATTCACACAGGTGGTTTAGCAGACAGTTTTTCACCGGATGCCCTTCTTGCCACAGTCCTGTATTTTAACAGCACAGGGAGACACAGAAATAGATAGGCAGCAACGTGAAGGGTCTTGCCAAATGGCATCAAAAGTATTTAATAAAATCAACAGTGATTCCCAGAAGACGTAATTTTTTGTTTAGTGAGTTTTTTTATTTGATAGAATCAATCTTTTTCATAAATGTTGCAAAATTATTTTTGTTGAAATATGCATTTTACTGCAAAGCTTTTTGCTGATCAGAAATAAGAGGTTAAACACTCTGCAACCCAAACTTGATGCCAGCTTATTTGTGTCACACTAAAGTCATGGTTGTACATTTGGGGGTTCTCAGCTAATGGTCCTTTTAAGTCTAATTACCTTTACCAGGCTGGACAGAGATTTGAAAATCCCTCAGTTCTAATCAAAATTTACTCAGACACACTTTATGCCATGCTAAATGGTGTTGTTGCTTTCTCTACGTCAGTTGGTTAAATAGCATTCACATTTTAGTTAAATCTGAATGCTCAAGGTTTTGTTTTATTCAACTTTGTGTGTTTGTGGGGACCCCTACTTCATACAATAGTAAATATTGTTTATGCTACATATATTTAAGTTCTGTCATGCGATTAATTTTTTTGTGCGATTAATTAATTGTGACCTGTAATAAAGTATTAATTTAATTCTAATTAATCAATTTTGATTGCAATGATTTTTAGCCTAATTATTGCAGTAAAAAACCTCATTTTGAGGTATTTTATGTAAATCTGTGACATTGCGCCACAGTAAAAGATCAAAATACAACTAAAAAGGTGGCTTTATGAATTTTGTATTTTTTTAAATAAAAGACTTCCAAACTTTACTTTGACATCACCAAGGAGTAACTTTTTTTCAATCTTAAACAATTAACCAAACAAAAAATACATCAGGTCCAGAGTGCAGAGTGGGTATGGTGTGTTTAGAATGACATGCAGTGTTAGATTTCCTCCACACATAGCGCTTTGCATTTAGAGCAAAAAGTTTCATTTTGGTCTCATGTGACCAGAGCACCTTCTTCCTCATGTTTGCTGGGTCACTCACATGGTTTATGGCAAACTGCAAACGGGACTTCTTCTTGTTTTCTTTTAACAATGGCTTTCTTCTTGCCACTCTTCCATAAAGTCCAGATGTGTGCAGTGCACGACTGATGGTTGTCCTATGGACAGATTCCTCCACCTGAGCTGTAGATCTCTGCAGTTCATCCAGAGTCACCATGGACCTCCTGGCTGCATCTCTGATCAGTGCTCTCCTTGTTCGGTCTGTTAGTTAACGTAGATCACCATATCTAGGTGGGTTTGCAGTTGTGCCATACTCTTTCCATTTGCAGATGATGGACTCAACAGTGGTTCGTGGGATGTTCAAAGCTTGGGAAATCTTTTTCTATCCTAACCCTGCTTTAAATCTCTCCATAACTTTATCCCTGACCTGTCTGGTGTGTTCCTTACTCTTCATGATGCTGTTTTCTCCCCATTATTCTCTTGACAAACCACAGAGATTGTTACAAAACAGCTGGATTTGTATACTGAGATTAAATTACACACAGCTGGACTCTATTAATTCAACATTTGATCAGTCACCAATCATCAAACAACTTATGAAGGCAATTGGATGCACTCAGAGAAAAGGGGGCTGAATACTTTTGCACACTGTACTTTTCCGTTTTTTGTTTGTAAAACTTGAACTTTTGTAATATGTTCTTTCCACTTCACAAGTGTGTGCCACTTTGTGTTGATCTTTCACATTAAATTTCAACAAAATATATTTATGTTTGTGGTCATAATGGGAGAAAATGCGAAGAAGTTCAAGAAGTATGAATACTTTTGCAAGGCACTGTAAGGACATGTACAGCCAGACATCATTTTACAAATGCCACACAGCTGCAGACCTGTTTGTGAGATGTGAGGGGTACTAGGGTTAATAGCAAACAATTCACGACTGACTCCAGCATTTTGACTTAAACGCCAGATGACCTTTATGGATGACTTTACTGACACCAAGACGCTGTGATGAACATTTGTAGTGGGCACAAGACCATTTGACCTGGACAGTGTAGCAATGGTCTGTCATCCTGTTTACTGACTAGTGTCGGGTTACCTTGCACAAAAATTAGGGCTGTCAGCATTGCTGTGCAAGGTGAGCGGTATGCCAAAGTCAGCATAGTTCCCAGGATTCAGTTTGGTAGAGGAGGTACAACAGTCTGGGCAGACATCACCAGTCAACACGTCAGATTTGGCCATATTAGACATCCTAGTCAATGCACGTTTTTACCTCAGAGACGTCATAGAACCCATCAACATCCCACAATTCCACCAGCACACTCCCAACTTTTTGTTCGTGGATGATAATGGTAAATGGCATATCCTTTATAGTGATTTATTATCTTCTTACTGTTGTGCTCATAAGTTTACATACCCTTGAATAAATTATGATTTCTTGTTAATGTTTTATAGAATATGAATGATAACACAGAAAAAAAATTCCACTCATAGTTAGCTGGTTAGGTGAAGCCATGTATTGTCAAAAAAATCTGTTTACCCTTTTTAAATCTTAATGACAACAGAAACTTCCCAAAGGACCCTGTTCAAAAGTTTACATATATCCTGATGACTTTGTTCTGAAAACATGCACACATGCTGTTTTTTTTATTTTTTTTTGGGTGTGGGGTCCTTGTTGTAAGTCCCATTTTGTCTCATAGTGCTGGTAAAGTTGAAATGGGCTTGTATTTGATATTTGACAAAAATTCTCTTAAGTTTTCAGAGACACCAACAATGTACTGAATGACAATGCTTTTGTTTTTGTTCTGAGAGCTTTCCCCTATTTTCTTCCTTGTGTGAGATGTTGCCTTGATGTATGGAAGCAAATGTGACTCGCATTTCAAAATAAAAGTCAATATCGGAAATACTTTTTCATTGTCACAATATAGCTGCATCAGTTGACTGACTTCTATCAACGACCTGTTGTCTTTTTACATGCTTCAGATAAGAATAATTTTCCTCTTGTAGGTGCTGGTGGGGTCCTTTTTCAGTTTTTTGTAGGTGTGTTGGTTGGTCAGGAGTGAAACCATTTTTTGATGATAGTCCACAGAGTTGATTCAAGCTGTTGTTTTTTTCACTGTAGCTTTTTGTGTTGATTGCTCCATCTGCTGACTCTGACTTGTCCATGAATTTTTCTGCACACCAAAACATGGCAGGATAAATATCAGGCTTTAAGACCAATGTATTAAGTCAGATTAAGCAGTAACACACTAATGAAACCAAAGAAGTAACTAAATTGCTGCAATTTAAGTTCTAATGACAACTCCATCCAAATGCCACACCAAAACTTGGACAAATGTGTGATGCAGATAGAACAGAATAGAATTGAAATCAACTTTATTGTCATTGCACATGTCTTAAGTACACAACAACGAAATGCAGTTTGCATCTATCCAGAGTACTTTAGCAGAAATAAATATATATACAAATGTAAATTGTATAATAAATAGCAATGGTAGGTATTAGCAGTGTTTACAGATGTCAGGAGGTAGTGTTAAAAAGTGTGACAGCTGTTGGGAGGAAGCTGTTCGGGAACCTGGTGGTTTATCTAAAAAATAAGTATATATGAACAAATTTACATTGTTTAATAATTAGTTGTGGCAGGTATTTGCAAGATTAGAAGAGAACTGGCTAGAATTTTGTTTTCACCAGTGAGAGATGGCAAATGTATAAAATACATTTCTTATTTGACCTTAACAAACTGAATGTTTTCAATATAATTTACTTAAAAGATGTGCATTTTTTGTGACTATTTGTCATATGTTGAGGTGCTCACACACCAAATGCGATTTGCACGGCAGAGCCAGCCAATTTCACGAATTGAGGTTTTGCAGCGCAAATCGAGCGGCTGGTGTGGCACAAAAGTCTGGAAACAGCAAGAATTAAGCAGCACAGTGCACACTGCGCGGCGGCAATTGCTGGCCAGAGTTAAAGAAAAATCTGAACTCTAGGGAGGTGGCTGCATCTGCTCAATCGATCAGGGACTCAACTTCGGGCACGTGACGTTTTCAGTGACAGCGGGGAGAAAACATCCAATATGATGGATCGATCCATAGTTCTCCTGAACTTCCATTTATTTTCTTAACCCGCTGTATCCCTTTCTTGGCAGCAGGGTTGCCAGAGCCCACCCTGGTTACTGTTGGGCAAAGGAATGTTGAAGGACCTATGGAGCTGTAGTGGAAACGCTCACTATGCCGGATCCCAGCAGAGGAACTCGCGGCCAGACAAGGGGCCGCTGCTGGATGGGAAAGCAGTCTGCTGAGACCTCCTGAACTTTATGACGTTTTCTTATTTTCATTGAGACAATAAGAAAAAAGGGTCCACTCATTTTATTATTCTTGTTTTTATTTTTGCCCTCTCGGATTAATGAGCGACAGTAAGCGTTTGAACTCAGTCAGAGAGAGACGGAAACACCACAGAAGCGGCCGTCAGTCAGACAGGAGCTGGAGAGAAACTCACTGGAGCTACCGGGAGACTCTAAATGTTTTCATGAACCCAAACATGGAAACGTAATCACTGATATTTTTGTAGAGCTCTTCAAAATAAATAAACCTGATCTCTACACATCATCCGTGTCTCCCATGCATTGTAAATGAGATTAACAGACGCCGCTCCGTGTAGCAATCAGGCTAAAAACATTAGATGCTAGCTCCTCCCACATGAGGCCGAGGCAACAAGCTTAGGGAACACATTTTTGGTCACATGGCGAACAGCGAATTCTCTGCGTAGCGAAGGAGGAGCGGTACACTAGGACTGACCTTTAGAGAACTTTTATAATACTTGAGCATATTTTGAAATAGTATTACTAAGAAGAAGAATATATAAAAAAAAGTAAAAGACAGAGCAAAAGTTAACAAAAAAAAAAAGACTAAAAATATCTTAAGAAACTTTTTAAAAGAACCAACAGTTTCAGCCATGCAAAGGGTCAAAGGAAGGGCATTCCAGTGTCCAGGGGCTACAGCTTGAAAGGACATGTCTTTACGAGTTTTAAACTTGGTTCTCTGAACTTTTAGGAGGTTTTGGTTGGAGAACCATAGAGATCAATTGGGGGTGTATAGCGTCAATAGATCAGACAAGTAACTGGGAGCCTGTCCTTTTAGAGCATTAAAAGTTAACACTAAGATTTTTAAATCAAATCCAAATTTGAGGGGTTTCCAATGTAATGACAAAAAAAACTGGAGTGTACCCTTTTTTGGTTCCTGTTAAAAGCCTTGCTGTCGCGTTTTGGACAAGATGGAGATGGGCAACAGTAGATTTGGTAAAACAGATTAAAAGAGACCTGCAATAATCTAAGCTGAGAGAGGAGAGGATATAAAAGCATGGGTGACCACCTCCAGGACCGATTTAGGAAGGATGGTCCTCAGTTTAGAGATAGATCTTAGCTGAGGCAAGTTTTAACCAATTGTTTTGAATGGGCGTCAAGTGACAGAGACTCATCAAAAACAACAGAGAAATTTCTCAAGTGTGACTGTGAAGTGGAGCATAAAAAAAACAAGGTGATGTTTAATGAAAAGGATTTTCTGTTCAGGCTCAATATTTAAAAGTTTCAGTTTTTTGTTGGTTTGATTGAAGCCAGTTATTAGAAACCCAGTCTTAAATAGAAGAGAAACCATTCAAAAGTTGTGAAATATTGTATAAGTCTGTCTTATTTAAAGAACAGTAAAGTTGAAGATTATCTGCATAAAAATGGTATGAAACATTTTTGAAACTGTTTATAATGTAGCTAAGTGGGTAGATGTACAGTAGGAATAAAACTGGACCTAGCATTGAGCCTTGAGGTACACCATACAGCAAGAGATTAACTTGGGATGTTATCAGCGAACATGGCATAGAATATACTTGCTAAAAAAAAATAGGATTACTCTTTTTTTCTTATGCACGAAAATCTGTTGCTTTGATTTGGTTATCATGAAATATTTTTCAAAATTAGCTAATACTTTGCAAAACTGAGAAGTAAAGAGCATTTTATGACTTTAAAACACCTTTTATCAGCCCTAAACATACAAAAAGTTTTTTTTTTTTTGGGTTAAAACAGTTTCTTTGCAAGTGGTGTTAGATCTTTGTCACACATGGGGCTCTGGAGATCCGGGTTGAAGGATATTACTCTATATGTTGTTGAAACATGCTGGAGTGTTCCAAGAGATGCATTTTTTCAAAGAAGCATCCCTGTGCAAACCCAAAACTGAAAAGGATTAATTATACCAGCACAAACCATTCAAAGCTGCAGATGTTAGGTTGCAAATCACCACATATTTCAAAAATATCTCCAATATTTGGAGCTTTTAATTTCCTGACTAAAGTGCAGTGTAGCCAGGAGATGTGTACCAGAACTCTATTGATATAACAATTCATTTTTGTCAATAAGAATTTGAACCACTCAAGGTATTTGTAGAAAAATAAACGGAGTGAATTTATCCCCCTTTTTTTAGCTAGTTTTAGATAAGGTTTTCCAGCAAATTTTTTTTTAAAAAAGAGAAAATGACTGGGGAAAAAAACTTCAGCCTCTTGAAATATTTTAAGGAACAAGTCAAACGACTTTCTTCAGCAAATGACTCACAACAACTCCTTCAACACTACATGTAAACATAATGACGTAGCAGTCATTCTTGACCTTCAAAACTCTACAAACAAAAACAATCCAACATACTTGAAAAAGAACAATTAAGAATGTGTTATTTTGCATTATTTTAACAGTTTTTAATTTGTTCATTTAATTGAACTCCTGCTGCAGTCATTTGTGTTGTATTGATTTAATTTGAAAATGCTAATGATCGGGGGTATTTTGGGTTTTTCTGCCAACTGTGTGTGTTTTGAGCATATGAATGTCTCTTGTTGTGAAATGCACATTGATGCTACTTGTAATTGGAAGACTACATTGTTAGCCTTTGGCTATTTCTCCCCTTCTGACCTATCTGGCAAGAGAGGATTCATCAAATTGTCTCATCAACAGAAGGATCTTGGCTTGCTGTAAGTGTGTGTGTTTGTATGTTTCAGACATGTTTGCTTTTCCTTAGGCAGACAGCAGAAACCCTGCAGACCCATATGGTCTGGCATATGGTTCACCCTCCTCTCCTACTTTGCTAGTTTGCAACACAAATCCACTGTGCACACAAGTAAACTGTGAGACATGATTTAAATGTAGTAGCATCGAATATGATGCATGTGGACTGCACACCTTGATCTGCTCTTATCTCTGCCTTCAAATGTCAGGTGTTCAGAGCATTTCTCTGCTTCTTCTTTCAACTTGGATCAAACCATTTCTTTCACTCACTCAATTATTCAGGTGCACTTTTTCTCAAATCTGATCTTTACGTGGAATTTTCCTGAAGCTCTGCGTAAGCAGTGAGCCTGCAACACTGATGAATATCTGGCAGCCTTGTAGGCATAGCAACTGTTACTAGAAAGTTTTCCTACACAGTTTAAGTCCTTAAAATGCACAAGATTAAATAGTAGACTGAGTATGAATCTTGTGAAAAACTCAAGGAGAACCCAACCAGTATCTGCAAGAGAAAAGCAATTGGTTGTCTAACACATCTACCAAAAGAACAGGCCAATTATAGGGTAACATATCACCGTTTGTACCTGGGGGGATTCAACTTCTTGCATCTATGGATTCTACAATATCCGCAAGGAAGGAGTTTCCCTCAGACCCGTGTTGTAATGTACATTTGAAACATCTGTCTATAATCTTGGGACCACTGATTGGACACACAGATCACCACATCCAAAACTCAGAGCATTTTGCCACAAAGATCGGAGGGCTGCATTTGGACACAGATGTGTCAAAAAAATCCAAAGATCCGAGGGCTGCAACTGTACACAGATGAAACTATGGTTACCTTTGATATAACATCGCTTTTCACAAGCCTCCCCACCACAGATGCTTGCACAGCGATCAAAGGAAGACTAGAGAACGATGGCACCCTGGTGGGAAGAAGCAGTCTCAAACCAATTGTATACTCCTGGACCTGTGCTTGAACACCACTTACTTCAACTACTAAGGTGGGCCGGGGCTACTGTCATCACACGATGAAACCCATCGCTTGGCGGAAAAATATTATGACAACAAAAGCCATCTGACCAGCACCAACATTTTCAAACATTCACTTGTTGTCTTTCAGTTTGTTTGTCTGCAACAAACAGCCAGATCTGGTCAGCACTGGAAATTCAAATCTTCCTTGCCATCCAAGGTGATAGTGCAATCCAGAGTGAGCAGCTGGATGGATTGTGCAGGAATGACAAAGTCAACAAAGAGATGTCTGCTGGGTGTTCCGGAAGAAGTTCCGGTCCCAATGTTCTATATGTTTAGGCTTCTTTAAAACAAATGTTTCCTTCATGATGTGGACAAAAACAAACGATAAGAGGTGAACTTTCTCTCTGAACTAATGCTAAATTTATCCTATCTTGACAATCTGCATACCGCTGTCCTTTGCCGCTGCAGTCAAGGTCTACCGGCTCAGCGACGCATTGTGTTACTCAAATAGTCCGCTTTTTGTGAAAATAGCAATCTAAACCTAAAAAAAATAACAAGAAAAAAGTACTATAAATGTAATGAATATTTTTTTTTTTTGTAAGTGACCATGTTAGAAGCGGGACTGTGCTTAACCAAGTGTATTTTCAAAAATTGATGCATGCCGCAGAAGCCTGAACTGGCAGATGGTTGCTTCGCAGAGTATAATTAATCAGTGGTAATATATATTAACAATTTTTTTCTTAATTAATCGTGTGCATTAACGTTGACAGCCCTACTAAAAATGCAATCCAAAAAGATTAAGGACAACAACAGCCACGGTGGAAACAGCCGAAGCACTTGGTGGTGGTACAACACCATGGACACCGTTTATGGTCACAGGCCGGCAAAAGCTGGTTGGGAGGGAGGCCTGGACTCTGCGACTGTTCCTGTTGGAATTCATTCTTGAGCCCGTTGGTGAGTATTTTGTCTACTAAAATCTGCTGTAGTTAAGCAAATAACGTATTAAATTGCTGCACATAAACACTGAGTCTTTGCACAACTTATTTTTTGTTTTAAGATCGTCTGCAGTTAAGTGTGTGTCTATTACTCTAATTGTTTGTGTATCAAACCTGTGGTCTGTGCATTTTCTGATACAGTTGAGGATTCCACAGCATTGCCTCTCCCGTGTTTTTGTCCAGAAGATTGCACCCAATTGCACCCCGGCGTCCACACTCTGGTAGGACAAGATCTGATTGGAAGGTGTAATTGTAATTATAATTGTGTTTTCTTGAATTTGAAATTAGATTATATTCTCAGTTCTCCAAATCATACCAATTTATTTTTTCTTTTCTACCCTTTGTGCTTATGGTATATCCAAAATATATTTCAATCAGTGTGTACATTTAACATGCTGTCTCCTCTTTATTTAATCCAGTTGCTTGCGCAACAGAGAATATCTCTCACTGGATTAATTATGTATCTAATTACTATTTGATACATATCTAAAATATATCCATCTTTTTTTTTGTATCACTCCATTGTTTCGCTCTCTTGTCTATTGCAGCTGTTAGAAGACAGCCGCAGGTGGATTTAAAAGATGAAAGACAGCTGGAAAGGAGCGACAACCAGTCTTGCCTTGGAGTCCTGGGCCAGGTTGTCCAAGTTCTCGGTAGTAGTCGAGATCAGATACCACCACCAGGGCAGTAGTGCCTTTCAGCATAGACTTCATACTTGTAGATATTTTTATATACTACTTTGGTTTCCACCTTTGTCTTTGGAGTTGTTCAGATTTTAAATAAAGTTCTCCAGCTTGCAAATGTTTTGTGCCATTACTTCAAGTTACTTACAGTGAAAAAAATGTTGTACAAATGACGTATGATTTTTGTTTGTCACATGATCGAGACCCACAGAGAACATGACTTTTTTATCCCACCCTTCTGCAATCTGCAGCAGAAGATGAAAGAACTGGACTTTTTTTTCCTATTAGTTCAGGACACAACGCAGTTGCTCATTTTTATTTTAGTGTTGTGAATCCTGTCTTGCTTTTATCTCTTCAAGCCACACATGACTGATCAATACATGTCTGCATTGAGCCATCATACAGTCAAAGCGCTGACCGCGTGCAGTGTGGGTTGGTACAAAGCGCATTACCGTTCTGCACACACAGGAAGAGATAGAGCGCCAGGTGGAACAATGACATCAACACACAAAAATGTAAAGAAAATGAGTGACACTGGAAAAAGAAGAAAAATCTAAAACCATTTCACTTTTATTGAAAATATAAAGGCAGAGTCTGAATTAGAGTATGTACATTTTAAATAGATTTTAAACAGAATCGACTTCACAACCAACCTGTACAGACACCTGAGAACATTTTTCTTCAGAACAGGACAGATCATTACTGAAGAAGAAACCAGATCAGCTTCACAAACCTGAGACATTTGCTATTCTTACTGAATGCCAATCTTTACCATGATTACAAACCTTTTTTTCTATTTGTTTTGCACGTTTTAATTTGTGTTTTGGGTTGTTTCACTTTAAAATTGAATTGTAAAAAATTGTTTTTTGTTTTGTCATTTATTTTGTACATTTTGTCTGAAATGAAAAATAAAAGCACATATTTTACACTTACTAAGAAAAACATTCTTTCACATTAGTTATTCATTTTGTGCATAATTTTATACGGATATTGATAACAAATTAAATGAAAAAACAAAACAACCTGAAGAGCCTCTTGGGAGCTGAAAGAGTCAGATCGCTAAGATCCAGAATTCCCATCACACTTGAGATCTGCGAGGAGCTGCAGCCCTCCAGAGGATTTCCTATTTATTAAATTAATTTTTGAAATGTTTTAGTATTATCTTTCTGTTAAGATTACACAAAGGGATGATTAAAATTTGGTTGTTTGTGGCTTTCTGGAAAAAACATAAAAGTTTACATTTAGGCACACCCAGTCATTGTTAAAATGTTTCTTTTAGTCTACAAACTGACCCCAGCCCCACATCAGAGAAGAAAAAAAGTTATGTGGCCCTCACAAGAAAAAGTTTGGGCTTCCCTCCTTTAGATCTACCATCCTGACTGTTTTCCAGATCTCCAAGCCCTGCCAGCTGCTGATGAGCTCCATCAGGTGTCTCCACATACTAATTGAATGAACACACACGGTCCAGGTGATCAGTAGCAAACAGTGCAGGGGGAGCTGGAAAACAGGCAGGGTAGATCTGAAGGACCAGGAATGACCATGGTATAGTAAATGTCAAGGCAAACTTTTTTGGTTTGACATCTTTCATAGAAAAAAAAGTCAATCGAAGTAATTAAGATAACTTTTTAGGCAGAAATGCACAAAAACACTTTAAAATAATTTGAAAACTTAAAAAAAGTTAGCTCTGGATTATTTGGCTTAACTTTTATTAAATAAAAAAAAGAAACAAAACATGTACGTCATTGAATGCTAAGGTGCCGCATCAGACCCTGACGTACTTCACTCCTCTCTTCTTTAAGATCTTGTGGCATTGACGGGACTGGCTCTTCTTCAGGCGTCTCCCATTCCTGGCAATAGTCTTGTTCACGACTCTCACAAAGATTGTGCAGAGCACAGCATGCAAGGACCATGGAATTGACCAGTTCAATGTCACAGTCATTCCTCTTCAATAGACACCGCCACCTACCCTTAAGTCTCCCATATGCATTCTCGACAACAACCCGGGCCCTAGATGTTTTCTTGTTGTAGGTTTGTTGTTCTACTGTCAGTCGACCATTCTCAGGAAATGGTTTCAGGAGCCAGTTTTGTGAAGGGTAGGCAGAGTCACCCAGCAGGTAATACCCAACACTGACCCCCCCAATGTTCTTAGTGCAAGCAGGGTACAGCCCCCCCCTGCTCGACAAACTCCCACAATGAGGACAATCTTATAGCACGAGCGTCGTCCAGACTCCCAGGCTGTCCAGCATTTACACTCCAGAATAGTCCTTTTCCATCCACTACTCCATGGAGGAGGATGGAATGCCAACCTTTTTGGTTGAAATAGTCAGTGTGGCATTCTTGTGGTGCTACAATAGGTATGTGTGAACCATTTATAGCACCAACACACTGAGGAAGTCCCCATCTGTCTTCAAAATAACTGGCCATGTCTTTAGGCTTCTCTGGGCCAGGAAAACAAATTAGTTCTGGGAGTAAGACTTTGCAGACAGCCTTGCAGAGGTCCTGGACACAACGGCACACTGACGACTTACTGACACCAAAGAGATGGCCGATGCTTCTGTATTCCCTGTTGGTCGCCAGCTTCCACAGAGCAATCGCAATTCTTTTCCTCAGGGGCAAACAGGCTCTGAAGTTTGTGTTTTGCTTCTCCATCACGGGACGTAGCCTTTCACAAAGGTATGAAAATGTTTCCTGGGACATTCGGAAATTCTGCACCCACTGCGTGTGTGTGAATCCTGGGACAGTCACATTCCACCACTCACTGGCACGGCTGAAAGCCCAGACCACTGGGCTGCAGCGTTGTTTCTTCAAGAAAAGCTGAAGCCTCTTTCAAGAAAAAATAAATGAAAAGAAGATACAGATGACTCAATACACTATGTCACTATCAAGTCAAATTTAAAATCACACTTTACGCAGACAGCATCGAGTAAAAAAGTGAACATTAGAAAAAGGGAAATGGGCAATTCCACATGCATCTTGTTCAAGCATTAATATCCTTCGAGTTTGATTAATCTTGTTAACCCTTTAGAACTGAGCGTGTCGCCTATGACACATTTGGACAAGCACTCTTTGATTACCGTAATTTCTTCAAAATTTGCTCGATTTAAAAAAATCCAACAGTTCCTGAAAGCTGAAACATTGTGTTTTATTGTCAATATTGAGTCATTACGGTAATCTACCAGGAGGACAGACAGAACGGTGGAGAGATACAGAGAGCCGTGCAGGCAGAGAGCGTTTTTACAACAGCGGAAAAAAAAAGAAAAGTGTCGGCAAGACAACCCTCCAGGGAAAATAAGCATCCATGGATGTTCAGAGAAGATTTTGAGACCGAAGGAGTAACAGACGGAGTCACTTCTGGTGAGAAAAGGTAACGTTTGAGGAGCTCTATTTCCGGGTTACTTTTCTGGATGAATCACGGCCTCGCTAGCAAATTCTTATTCTGAAATATTTACTGTATAAAAGAAATGTAATTCTAATGTAAGTTGCCTTATTTTTGACTCATAAGTTATTAGTTATCTTATAACATAAGCACATATTTATGCTTGTTCAGGAAAAGCTACGCTGTGAAATTATAATAAATGAATCCTATTTTTCTTTAAGTTTCCTGTCAGAGCCTGCGGACTGGTGCCGATGAGGTGCTGGAGGGCCAAAGAGGGAGAAAACTTGGGGATGTCGAAGGTTCTGGTGATGGAGACCCTCACCCACTGAGGTTCAAGCCCAGCTACATCCCAAGTGTCCAACTTCCTCTAAATACAGGAAACCCATTACCAGGTGAAACCTTTTCCCACTGATGCTGGAAACTCTGCACCAAGAGCACTCCCTGGAAGTGTGAGACTTATGATATGGGCCTGTGCCTGCAGCCAGACAGAAACGGTCATTAGCACCATCACCAAGGCCTTTGAGGAGCTCTGTTTGACCAAAACTCCCCAGCACATATTTTACATTTTATGCACTGTTTTTGCACATTTAGAGACAAAAAAAAAATACAGAAATTGTGTTGTAAATAGTTCTATACTTGTCCAATTTAAACTTTTAACATGCAAAACCTGTTGTTCATGTTCAATTGCACTGTCTTTCTCACTACAAACTCTAAAAATCAAATTTCGATGTTGTGTTTTATTTATTTTTAAATTGCTATTACACTCAGATAACATGGTTTCAATTGTGAAATATTGATAGATATTGAAAATTCAATGTTTTCTTAAAAAGGGGGCAAAAGCACACATTTGCAAAACATTCTATGACTATTTTATAGTCAAAATTAGCAGAAAGGTTGTTAGGTTCAAAACCCAAACATTAGTAAATCTGCAAAGAAACACAAGAGAGTTGAGTATGGTTTTCACCTGCAGGGAGAGTGCCAGAGATCGCTCAGTTACAAGCTCCTCTTAACACTCTATCCGATCTTAGCCTCCCCCTGCTATTTATTAAAGGGAACACCCTAGTTACATGCTAGTTCAGCCACTAAGGGAGAGGAAGAAGGGAGCTGGCTGAAGCAGTATTTCAGCATGACACTTCTTGGAGGGCTCAACAGTATAATGAGAGAAAAAGGAGGGGTAAACCGTGCCCCTTCCTGAGATAAGGGTCACAACAAGACCTTGAGGTTTGATAGTGTGCAACTCTGGTATGTAAGACCTTGAGGTTTGATAGTGTGCAGTTCTGGTATGTCAAAACAAGAAGCAATAGTAACTGAAGAAAACAGAATAATAAAAATCATAAAATCTCTAACAAAAGTCCAAGCGGACATTTTGAGGCTTAGGTGTTAAAGGGTTAATAGGATATTCGGGTTCCATTGCTTTTTCCTTCACACGGGAAGGAAAAGCAGCACTGAAAACGGAGCAGCTGTCGTTTCCTTTCATTGACCCGTGTAATATTTTTGTAGGGTACATGGGTCGCTTTTAATCATTTGTGTAGCGCATGCATACAACTCCGTCAGAAAAATGAAGTAGCTTACCATCCAGCGCCGACGTTTTTGTCTCTGCTGCACACACTTGCACCTCTTTTCTCGACTCAAGATCCAAGCCAGAAGTTTTCTCCTCTTTCCGGCTGAATTCTTCTTCGCCTCCCGCAATCTTCTTGCAAAGAATAATTAATTCTGTGCATATACGAAGTACCAAAACCTTATTATGAAAACAAGGAGCTGACGCACTAACTCCATTGTTGTCAATAGACGTGCTTGAGACGAACCAGCGACCGACGGGGAGACCAGGTGGCTGCACGCGGGGGCGGGGAAACGCGCCTGAGATGAAAGCGGCCGCTGAGCTGCAGCGAGACTGAACGGGAACAGGAAGTAGTGTTGCCAGATAGAGTCACGGTTTTCCAGCCTAAAAGTCATCTAAAAACCGCCAGGTCCCACTAAAAAAAAGAAAAGAAAAACTGACCAAAAAGTTAATCGGTGATTAATTAGCTGTAATTAATAATGAATTTTACTTTTTGATTGAAACTCTACATTTGAGACATTTCTATTGATTTGACATCAACCCAGTGACGTGCGGTGAGGTTGGTGGCTGGTGAGGTACAGATTTACAATTACAAGAAACTGAATATTTCACCATTCGTCCAATAGCAGATAAAAGCATATAAGATACACACAAGAGCGTATTTGTCCTACAGAGAATATTTATTTTATAGACATGGATCGAACACTCTTCTTGTGTTTAATTATCCCTATATACTGTACAGATGGTTCAGCACACCTTTAATTTTGACCCTCTGTAACTATTTCTGGTATTTTTCCAACTTCAAATTCTGTTTCTTTAATCAGTGCTGTCATATGTTGTCTGTGAAAATGATCATAAAAAGAATTATTTTGAGCCTAAAATTTAGTTTTCAAATACTTGTTTATATACTTGAGGCAGCGCTCTGACCGCACATCCCTGTATTGTATTGAGTCCTGCAGTCAGACATGAGGCGGAGCGCTCCGGAGCCTCACCCAGAGTTTCCGCTCCGTATGTGATCGCCCAACACTCAAATTTGGCGATTTTAACCTCAGAAACTGTCGAAGACATGTCGAGTCAACTGAAAATGTATCTTTAACATGGATCAGTGGAAAATCATTTTTATTTTAGGGTACTTTTTTTCTATTTTATCACAATGACAGGTGAGGCTGTGCCTCATTTGCTTCATCTGACCGCACGTCACTGCATCAACCATTTTTTGCAGCTCGTCAAACAAAATTACAGACACCTAATAAACTTTATCAACAAACACAGATCAAATGTGGACTCAAGTACCTCTCCATCCTTTTTTTCTTGGACAAACTTCAAATACATGAACTATTAAATGGAAAGTCTGGACAGGTATTAAAATGTCTACAATGTAATAAAATAAAATAAAGCACTGCATATACTTTAAAGTAAACTAAAGACACACATTCAACCCACTTTACATAGACTGCAGAATCTGTCATGAGGCTGCTCTGTACTTTAAAAGGAAATACACAAAATTCCGAGATTTTGATAATTAGAAATATTTAAAATTATTAGAATCATTCGCATACATTGCATACTTTATTATTAGTTGCTGGTGATGGCGATGACAACAACAACTGTAGCACTGCCTCTGTTGCAACTGCAGCTCCCTGGATTGAAGCATATTTTAGCGTTCCTCTCCCACACTGAAACGGCAAGACAGAATCCATGGATTTAGGGTTCTTTATTTTGTGGTTACTGTAAAAAAATGCTCCCCAAACATATTGTTTCTTATCACAAGCACAAATCCCCCCCATATACAGTCATATATTCATCCAATTTATCAGTCCAGACCCCCAACAACAGGTTACATGACAGAGCCCAGGGCCATTATGCGTCTCTGTCTGGTGCATTCACTGAGCTCCAGAAAAAAGAACATTAGCGGGACTCCAACAGCCACCCAGCCTTACTCAGTCCGCTATTGTGCAGTACATGCAGGCGCCAACAACCTGAAACTGCAGAAATCAGACACTCTGAAAATGGACTCATCAAGCTGATTCACAACACCCAACAGTTAAACATAAACTGTGTCATATCTGCACCACTTCCTGCACATGGAGACATCATGTTCTCATGCGTCTCAGCTTCACATTTGGTTAAAATCATACTGTCATTCAATGTGCATTCCTATGTTGATAACTTCAAAACTTTTTTACAATAGACCATACCTCTTCAAAACAGACGGTTTACAAAACAATAATGGTTCCCGTCTTCTCAGCTTTAACATTGGTCTCACCCTCCGTTCCTTCAAAGCCATTCCCAGTTGACGGTCAAGCCAGGACACCCACACCCCTGACACCACTCAGCAGCATACACCAGTGCACATCACCAATAGATTTTCCAGTCACTTCAATCCATGTCCAAGTGCCTCGCATGTCAGATGTCTCCTTCCAATTCACATCAAGTCACTAAACCTATGTTGTTTTCACATCAAATTTTACCTACAACAATGAATATGGCTCTTTTAAAAGTCAGATCACTTTTAGATACGTCTTTTATCATGAATGATCTGAGTTTAGACCATGACTTAAGCTGTCTGTTTTTAACTGAAACCTGGCTTAGCACTGATGCACCCGCTATTCTCACTGAGGCTTCTCCACCTAATTTTAACATTTTAATTTCTATCAATGGAGGGAAGAAAGGTGGCGGAACAGAAATGATTGCTCACGAAAGATTAACATCTGAAAATATTGTACTTAACAAATATTCTTCCTTTGAGCATCATGCTTTCCTTTCTGGTGTTCTGTCACGGTGTACAGACCACCGAACCCTCCCTCCTGTTTTATTGAAGAATTTTCTGAATTTTTATCATCTCTTCATCTTAGGCATTATAGGATTTTAATAACTGGTGATTTTAATCTACATGTTGATAAAAGCAATGATGTATATGCTTGTGAGTTTTTAAATCTTCTTAGCAGCATGGATTTTAAACATCATGTCACACAGGCGACTCACAACAGAGGACATACCCTGGATCTTATCATTACAAACGACCTGTCGGCCGGGGTGTCCTCTGTTGTTGACTCCCCTTTATCAGACCACTGCTGTGTGTTTTTTAATGTCACCAGTGAAATCCAACAGAAAGCCTCGGTGGGAACTGTGAGGAAGCAGTATATAACTCCTGAAGTGGCTGCAAGTTTTATTGATATTTTTAAACAAACTCCTGCTCAGATTATACCTGCATCCTGTGATCATGTTGTTGATGATTTTAATAACAGACTTCAGTCTTCCATTGATGCAGTGGCTCCAATCAAGAACAACCACCATGGAAGACTGATGACATTAAGCATCTGAAACAGATCTGCATGTGAGCAGAGAGAAGATATAGGAAGACGAAATTAATCATTCCTAAAGAAATTTTAAAAGAGCAAATCAAAATTTGCAATAACTCAGTTATACAGGTTGAACTCTTTACTTTTCAAACATCATTTCAGAAAATAAAAACAATCCCAGATTTATTTTTGAACAATTGATATTTTAGTAAACAGACATTTCAACAAGTCCTCCATGCCATCATCTAATGCTGGATGTAAGGACTTTGCAGGCCACTTCATGGGTAAAATCAGTTCTATAAGATCTAGCCTTTCCATATAGTTACCATATAGTTTTAACAGATCACCAGCATCTATTTAACCTGAGGAAACACTGGGTGTAACGAAGAGGCGGAGACGTTTGGATCCAGGTGCAACCGGTTTATTTTACATGGGCAAGACATGACGTGGTCAGAGTCCGAGCAAGGTTCAAAACACTGGAGCAGGCAGAAAGATGGTGAACAGGCAAAGGTTAGGGCATCAAGAAAATAAACAAGGCGAACTGCTCAGACTGAGAATAAATCAAGAAGACTTCGTGCTGAGCTGAGTCTGGGGTGAGTATATATACACAGCGTTGTGATGATGATATGAAACAACTGGTGAGGAGATGAGTCAGAGAGAGGTGACTGATGGGAGTTGAAGTAAGACAGGAACAAAGGAGCTCAGTACTCTCAGTACTCTCCGTACTCTCGCTAGAAATGTAGGGAATGGGTCAGCAAGCGATCGCATATCTGAAAATCTCCTAACGGTCATCTTTTTCAACTGACTAAAAATTTGAATCATAGCAGAATTACTGTAAAACAAGCAGTATTTCTGCAAGAAAGAGAGCTGACCATGGCCCAGAAAAAGAACCAAGCGTCATGTGACTTTGATGATATCAGAAAACAACTGGACGACACCCAGGCTCAACTAACTCAGCTAATGGAACTTGTGGAAGAGATCCAACGAGACAGAGCACAAAATATACAACAAGATAAGCGCCTTGACTTCCTTGGAGACAAGAGTGGACGTTGTGGTACAACAAGCAAGAATGAATTATTTTATTCAAATTGGATTGCAAATCAAACCCCGATCTAGGCCCGATGAAGCTAACATTGGCACGGAAACAAGCGGCAACGCCGCTATAGAGCGGAAATTCAAGTTGGATCATTTCTCACATCTAATGGGATTTCCTAGATCTAAATACTATAGGAATGCTGAACTGGCAAAACATGCCAGACTTCTGAGGAGATGCAAAGAGACACAAAAAACCTGGGTGTTAAACTCCTGGACCTTCATTTAGGCACTTGGTCCACCGGACAAGTCCAAGGTACTGGTCGTTAACAACATGAAAGATTTTGAGAATTGCTCGATCACGGACCTCTGAGCAATTAACTGAAGCAAAATAAGAGTCAAATATGACTTCAAGAAAATGTGATTTCATGACACCTGGGATCTACCGCTATCTCTAAACACAACTTAGAACCTGATTTTTTTAGCAGAGAGTTCTGACCTGCAGACAACTCGAGCTATATTTACTTTGCTGTGATATCAGCTGAAGGACAATGGGCCTGACAAACAAAGTCTGCAGTCATCACAACAAGGAGAACTTTATAAACTGCTAAAACCACGACAACAGCTGTTTGTCAGGTAGCAGAAAAATAGCAGGAATAGCGAAAAACACAAAGAAGGAACCAACCTTGGACAAAGGCTCTATTCATGTCACTTTACTTGGTTTCCTAAAGTGTGAGTTATTGTAATGACTTTTCTAACAAAAATAATCTGCATTTTTGATACTTCATTTATATTAATGATTCATCTACTGAAAAAATAATCTACATATATTTTTTAAGTTTGATACCAAGTAGTTGCTTCAATACCAACTATTTGCTAGAAGGCTATTAGAAGTTAGAAGCTGGAGAAAGTACAGTGCACCATCTGTCCTCTTTTATTTATCTCCTCTATCTCTTTATCATTTATCCAGTATTAGTTTTTATTTAGTTCATCGGGCTTCTGTTTGGTGCAGTGCGATTCACATGTTGTCCCTCTTTCCCACTCTTTTCTGGGACAGTGGGAGAGTTTCCAGGTTAATGGTCTGTGCTCCTGCTCTTAGCCTGAACCTCGCCTCTGGCTTGTTTCAGAGAGGGGGAGTTTCCAGGTTGATCCTCTGTGCTCCTGTCTTTTGCCATGAACCTCGCCTCTGGCTCATTTCGGACCCTCAGCTTTACCCCAGTTTCATCTGGATGAAGCCCATCTGCTACACTATTCATAAATGTAGTTGATATTTAACATGTAGCTGTTGAGTTAGATAAGCTACTTTTTTAACAGTTCTACCACATCGCCTGTCCATCCTGGGGGAGGATATGTTCTTCATGTGGAGATCCCTGATGTTTTCTTTTTTTTAGATAGTTTTTTTTAAGAGTTTTTCCTCATCAAGAAGAAGGGTGGAAGGGCAGTGATGACAGTTTAGCTTAGTCTGTTTTATTTGTCTACCAGCCAGCTATTGTTTATATTTTATGACTGACTTTATGTTTCTTTGCATGAATACCCGTGTGAAGCCCATTGAGACGGCTATGGTTGTGATATTGGGCAATATAAATGAAATTGAATTAAATTGATACTTGATTTATGTTAATAATACTAATAAAAAATTATTGCACATCATTCTGAATGTTGATAATTGATTTGCATATGCTATGAACAGGATAATACTAATTCACGTAAAGAAAATGGTAAGGTAGAGCTGGGGTGTGTGGGGACCCCTAGTTCTTATCTTTATACATATCGCTTATGCTACTTATATTTCATGCCTTTTGCATGTATTTATTGCAGTTATGCAATTTAACTCTGATGAAGCAAACTCTGATGAAAACAATTGCCTTGTTATGACTTTTTCTAAGAATATGGCTACGATATGATTACAAAGCTCGGGTTGCTAACGCTGCAGTGAGGCCTTCCGCCAGCGGGGCATAGCGGTTGGTCAGCGCTAGGGTCCCCGAACCTCTATAAGGTTTTGTTTTTCTCTGAGCTCCAGTCTAAGCTTTTGGACAGTGACTTGAAGTTGGCAGTGTCCTGAGTTGCAGTTCTCACACATGGGAGTGCAGGAAACACTGTCTGGTGGAGCGTCGGCTATTTTGACATCCACTTTCCTCCATTTTTGAACTATTATGACAACAAAGCACACTCCCCTGCTTGCAGGCACTACTCTGGCTGCTCTGCTCAGAGACACAGTTTGGTTGCGCAGAGCAGCCGACCGATCCTGTTCACGCTCTGAAGTGTCCTCCCGAGTGCCACAGCATACACATAAAGTAAAAACCAGCACAGTACCCACAATCAGATTAAATAGTTTACTTGCACCATGATCAGATAAACAATCGACATTATCCACCCATCTCAATCAGAAGAAATTTTTGATCCGAATGAGTCTGATTGAGTACGAACATTCCGAATGGCGTGTTTACATGACACATTCTGGTCAGGCTTTTGTTCTGATTACTTGTATCCATGTAAGTGTAGCTAATGATTCAGACTGATGAAGATACTTGAAACACTTCAAGAAAGATTTAAAGACTAATAGATGTGAAGAGAGACTTTTAAGCTGTAAATGCCACAGAACTAGATTCAGTTGTTGTGTTCATTAGAAATTGACTAACCAAGTACCTTAAAATACGCTTTAGTGTGTCATCCACTTAAAACTTAATAGGCTACATATTTTCAGCTAATTTAAATAGAAATGCTTAAAAAAAGGTTTGAATGTGATTCTCATCTCTGTGGTGACACTGATTATTGCTGTGCAACTGAATCTTTAGATAGTGTGCTGGTGTATCGTTTAATAAATACAGCCTTCTTAATGTAATCTGTTAAGAGTGTCAGTTGCATCCTAAAATGTATATATTCTACAGTCTATGAAACTAAACTTTGTGGATAGGAATTACTCCTCAATACAATTGAATCTCTACCACAATAGGCATGTTAAATACCTTAGTGGAGTATATTTGTGTTTTTTTTCCCCTTTTTTGTTTGTTTAAAGAATGAGGACAAAAAGATCTGATTTATTCTTTGTGATGCTCACATCCCTGTGCTGCCTGGTTCCTGATGACAACAGAGACATAGAAGCAAAAAGAAGATGGACGTTTTGTCATCACTGCACCATTCTAAGGAAGCATGCTATGACAACATGGGGGACATCAGTGCTAACAGTGTAAACAGCTTGCACTTTTGTCACGTTTCTTTAAATATATACTGGTTTTTGAAAGGATAAAAACATGTCCTGCTATCCAGACAACATCTGTTTTCCAGGAAGTGATGCTCCCAGCCCACAGTCTTCACACAATGCAGCAACATGACATCAAATTAAATAGTGTGGGGGAAACCGAATGTCGCCGGGAAAAGAAAGCAACTGTTGCACACCCTTGAATGATAATTCAGGCGTACATGCGTTTTTGAAACTTGTTTAATTCGTCTTTTATTTACAATCCGAACCGGACCTCGCGACTTTCGCCAACCCACGTGTTTTTTCTCACTTTTTCTCTACTCCCCCTAGCGCTCACACACAAAAAAAACATCATAGTTCAGGACCCCTTAGCTGTCCGAAAACTGCCTGAATACTAATATCCAATATCCCTTATTTCAGGACCTAACAATAATCACATTGGTCCTCTGTGGTCCCCCACACTACACATTTCAAGCCTTAAGAAAAGACGTGTAGGTGAGGTATACATGCAGCAGAAAAGGTATGCTGTTGGTGTTCTTTGTAATGACAAACATTATTTTAAGAAATGCTTTGATTCATTTTCACATTAAAATCTAAAGGTATGTTTTAATGTTCTTGTACTAAAGTAGTAATGAAACCAGTTGGCATTTCCTTTTATTACTTTGAAATTCTTCTAATAAAAATTTAAATTAGAACACAAAAACTTATTTTGGCATTTTTTTTCTTCCCCTGCTGTGGTATGCTAAATGCTTTTTGTCAGAACAAAGTGTTTTCCAAAAACCACTGAAAACAGCTGCAATCAAACCCCTCCTAAAAAAGAGACAGACTTGACAAAACACAAATGCGCAACTATAGAGCAATATCAAATCTACCATTTTTAGGCAAGATAATTGAAAAAGACATTTTCCGTCACCTAAATGAATTCTTAATAAGAAACAACTGCTGTGATGTCTTCCAGTCAGGATTCAGACAGCATCACAGCACTGAGATGGCTCTGATCAAATTGACTAATAATATACATTGAATACAGACAGTGGAAATATGTCAGTGCTAGTTTTATTAGATCTCAGTGTTGCATTTGGTTTTCCCCCAAGGTTTGGTTGAACACATTATTTTACTCACATGACTGCAAAACCAGGTGAATCTCACTGGGCCAGTACTAAATTGGTTAAAACATACTTGGAAAACAAGAAGTATTTTGTGTCAACCAGTAACTTCACATCTGAACCAACAGAAAACTGAAGCAGCAGAAACCAGCTGGTTTTGAAAGGGCAACTTTGGACACAGAGAGGGGTCATGCTTAATGCTGCCACATGGTGTGTATGTAACAGCTCTTCAAAAAGAAAGCAGCCTTGTCCAAAAACAATTTGTGATACTGTAAAACAAGCCTCTTTCATACTTAAGAGGGAGGTCACCAATCACAGCCAGATACGTGTCCCACTCAGACCACCAGTCAGGCTAAACAGAACAAACGACATCCCTGAAAATGCCACGGCAACCAGAAAGTCAATTATAGTTCCAGGAAAGGCCGAGATCAGCACCAAAATGGCCAGCCGCCACACTCCAGTCACATTTAGACGAGGGCAAAAGAAAAAGAAACCAGATTAACATCTTTATCTTGTAAAATCTTTGAACGCTGCAGAGGACAAACCTTAGCTGCTTGGGGGATCCAGTATTTGGGTGTGAGGTTGGTGGAGCGGGAACCACCAATACCAGAGAGAAGGCAGAGGTACTGGGGCCAGCCGAGGCATCTGGGCAGACGCCAGAAAACCAGAATATTGCAGGAGTCAAAGACAGTGGTTAATGACCCACTCCAATGAAAATTGTGTTTTTAACAGGTTCTTGTAGCATTTTCTCATAATGGAGGACATGTATAAAATAATTTCAGCCACCGAGAGTTAAAGGTGGCAAAGAGGAAGCGGATCGAGGAGCCGTGGGCACTCTGGAGCAGGATTTTGTTGTACTCTTTTGACCACAGCCCACGGGCTCAGTGGAAACAGGGGGATTTAGGGCACCTGAGATCACAGCTGAAGAGGGAGGAGCAGCCTGGGCATCAACAATGGCGGTAAATTCCCAGACTGAGCACCATTGAAGCTGGGAGCTGGGGTGACGTTCACTGTGGTGAGCATCATAAGTGCATCCAGGTTGGTTCAAACCACTGCTGCACCTGACAGAAGAACTAAGGCCACATCAGGAAACCTAGATTTACAAACGCAAGCAGGTGGGGATTGATGTCAGAGGCGCACATGACAAGCAGCAATACTGTATGTAACAGGCGGAAATGTCTGGAATAAGGATAAACAAATATAAATGAATTTAAAGGCAGGAACTTGCTTGTGAAGAAAGTGGGCACTTTTGCTATTGGTTCAGAGTGAAATTTTAATTGATTAGTGACATTTAGAGTTAATTAATCGGGAACCCAGTTGTCCTGTTTATGAGGTAGAGGTTCCTCATTGAAACGTGCCAAAGATTCAGTTTATCTGGATTATTAAAGTTAGAGTTAGTTGAGGATCTTCTTACCGTTTTGGGATGTTTTTTGACATGCCTGGACTCATGGAAGTCCTTTAAAATTTACATATGTGTAGACACACATATGGACACACAAATATGTTATAGAGCGAATTATTTTACCAGCACTCCCCCCTCCACCTCTTTGACAAGCCTGCATATCACTTTGCCAAAGTGTTTCAATCCATCATGAAAAAGAAGCTTATTTCCTCTTTGCACCAACAGCTGCACAGGACACCAGTCTGTCAAACTATGTATTCATAAAAGCTGCAAATATTGACCTAAAATGTCTCATAATGAACACAAAAAACATTAAACTTGCTGATCATTCAGTTCTTTACATTCAGATAAATTAATTGGACCAAATTATCTCCACTGCATTTAAATAAAAGCAAATATAAGTGATTGAGTTCTTTGAAGAGTTTTGGGTGAAATTCCACCGCTGAGTGAGCTGTTGAACAACTGAGGAGAGAACAACTCCCTATAAATGAATACAAAGGAAAAAAACCTGTGAAACCTGGCTGGAACATCTGCTGGAACCAGTCACTATCAAATATGACAGAAATGAGGGAAACATAGTCAAGAACATTGAAAACATGAACTCCCTTACCAAGAATGCTCAAAGAGCCTGTCCTTCCAGGAATGGTTAAAAAATGTTATCGCCCTGGGAAAATAATAAAGAACTTTTCCATGGCCAGCATTAAATCCATCATCACATCTTTATCTTTATCTACTGACTTCCTGACAGCCAGCATCACAGCTGAGCTGGACACACAGCTTCCTCCCCACTGGAATTCAACTTCTGATCTAAATGTGTCATTCACTTTTGTTTGCTTTGTTGGAAAAAAATACACTGATAAAAAAAGAAGAAGCATTTTTTTGGTACAAGAAAACAAATCTTTCCATTAATTATTTGCTGAAATTTATGGAAACTATATTCAATAAATGTAATTATTTCTCGACAGTTATTCATTAAGTTCAGAAAGTTACTTCTTAGACACTACAAATATTAGAAGGC
This sequence comes from Adrianichthys oophorus, assembly GCA_036245035.1. Lineage (NCBI taxonomy): Eukaryota > Metazoa > Chordata > Actinopteri > Beloniformes > Adrianichthyidae > Adrianichthys > Adrianichthys oophorus. The sequence goes on along the minus strand of BSAI01000009.1, from coordinate 3,562,928 downwards.
ATGACTGTCTCTACAAACAGCAGAAATTCTCAGAAGTATTTAGAAGATTTTCAATGTTTGGGAGCATGCTCGTTTGCCATGAGATTGCTGTGCATGGATTTGGTAATGTAAAAGCATTAGTGGCAAGTGCACCCAAATAAATCCACTCAACTGTTGAGTGTCCCTTCTCAAAGTGATCATCTGTTGATCATTATCATCATTTTTGCTCCCAGAGGTTTGAGTGTGGAGTGACAGTCATTGCAAAGACACTTAGGAAGTGACCCTGTGTGCCCTTCTGCACAATAATGTTATTTTCTTTGTGTTATTGTCTTTGTTCTTGTATATATGAGCTGCAGTATGAGGATGATTTTGTGTGAATGGATGTTCAGCCATAAAGGCCACATAAGCCAGCAGATTGGTAGTGGCTTTGTACTTTCTTATCATCTATCTTCAGCTTTGAAGAAAATTATCTTGTCAGAACACTTTCTCTATTCTTTACCCTGAGCTCTTACTCACACGGGAGAGTTCAGCAGCATGCACCCACTCTTCCTTGAAATCAGTGCAGCTCTATTTTCTGAACTCAACCCACGAGCTGCTCCATCTGAAAGGCTTTGACTCTGTGGATGGTAACATAAAATACACCTGTTAATCCAAAATTGCTGTGATTCAAGCAAAGAGGCTGTATTCCCCACTTTTTGAGTGGGAAGACACTTGTGATTGCGTTTGAAAAATAAAAGCGGAGTAAAAAAGTGCATCAGTTCTCAATTCTGCAAGTTGTCCCACTAAAGATCAGAGAGATCTGTAATGTTAGGGTGCATTCAGACTGGACACATTTGGTTTTCTTAAAGTGAACCAGAGTTTGTTTCCCCCGATAATCCAGAACAGGTTTTCAGTCTGAATACACCCAAACAGACCCTGGTCCACAACCAGGAATCGCTCTCTGACCCATCTTTTAAGATGGTCTCAGTTTGTTTCTAGTCAGTGTGTGCTCCAGTTTGCTCTAAGTTTCCTCAGTTTGAGTAGACTCCATGCTCAGATCGGAACAACTGGACCAAAACAGCCACCATAGCTGGACATTACAGAATGTAAACAGAGTAGTGGAGCAACAAGAAGACACAGCAACTCATTGAAATGGGATCGGATGCATGCAGGCTCATTAAAACAACTTTTAATGTGATACACATTACTTCTCACACTGTTTTCCCAATAATCTGTATGTCATAAAAACTTGTCAGTGTATCTTCTTAGCCGTCGTCTCCTCAGTAACCACCTTGCAGCATGCCTCCACCGTACCAAAGTAGCAGTAAAAAGTGTTGTACCTGACCTTGATACAGACGTTTAATCAGTGAAATATAAAGTGAACTATCCCGACAAGTTTGCAAAGTTTAGGGCTTCCACTATTCTAGCTGTCATTGTTTTGTCCTGCCCTTGTAATTTCTGTCCAATGACTGAAGAGATCTTCAGCCACATGGTTTTATTTACAAGCTTTGGTTCGAAACAGAAAACTCTGGTAGACAAAAGTCTGATTATAGACCAAAAGCAATGGTCAGAACTCCATTTGGACCAACTGACTTTTCTTGTCTGGATACACCCTTAATGAAAGGTACACTTTGACATACAGTTTAAAAAAAGAAATCAGTAATTTGATTTGAATGACTTTTATAGAATAACAATGCAGAAATAAGTATTTACCTCTCACAAACAAGCAATAATTCTGTCCATCACAGATCCTCTGGCTTTCACTAGGGATGGGCGTTATCATTTTTTCCGGCCGATACAGATAACCGATATTTTCCCTGAAACTGTGACCACTAGCCGATATTTGGTGATACCGAAACGTGTGGGGCAGGGGTCGCCGGGGGTGCCACGGGGGGTGCAAGCGCGTGTGGCGCCATCATCTACTGGGTTAAGGAATTAGTTGTGCTCGTTTTGCTCCAGTACACTGCATTGCCTCGTGCTGGGAAGGCTTCAGATTTGGAAGAGTCCGAAGACTTCAGACCAGAGTCATGTACTTTATCTGTTTTACCCTAAGCTGTTTTAAATAGCCCTAAGCCCTATTTAAATAAACTTACTAGCATTGTAGATGTGATGCCCGCCAATAGCCCTCTCAGTCATGGTGCAACAACACCAACAGAATTGAACTCAACTCCCACAATGCACTCCTGCTGTGGGCAGGGTCACTACAGTAGTTTTCGGATTTAAAAAAAAAAAAAATTGGGTTTGAGTGAAAATCTCTTCTCACAAGGAAATTTATTATTCACGCAGTGCTGATACTATGACCCCGCCCACTGCTTTTTTCAACAAAACCTTTTTGATTCACATAATGCACATTACCTTCCACATCAGCCTTCATGGACAGGGGGTTTAAATTAATGTGCACTGTAGGAAAAAACAAAAACTAAGTTTGTGGTGAAATTCTTGTAAAAATTTCCCTGCATTTTGAAACTTTCCGGTAAGATAAAAGCTGAAGCAGTATGAGCGCCTGTCTGTGGATGGAACGTGAGTGCGTGCATGAGAAGGAAAAGCGCAAAGTTGTTAGACACGTTTATGACCGCACAGCTGGATTTTTGGTCATGTTTTTGGCGTTGTTGATATTTCTGGAGTTATTTTTCCATATGGGGATCTTTTGTACCAGGACTTATCAGCTTGGTTGGTGTTTTCATTGTCGTGCTGCTCATTCTTGTGGGGGCAGCTTTGTTCAAACATTGCAGCCTCATGGCTGTGGAGTGGATCCTGTTGGTCCAAGAGGGAGTCTGTACTCATGGGGATGGGAGGAGGAGCAAGCCTGTGCCAAACAGAGTGCTTCTCCTGCAGTAACCACCAGTCAAAGTAAAAGAGAAAGATTGGTGGCATATATCGTGGAATTTTTGATATCGGGCCAATACTTTTCATCTCAAATTATGCAAATATTAGCCAATATCGATACTGGCACCAAGATATCACCCACCCCTAGCTTCCACTTGTTACTTGTATTAATGTCATCTGCTTTAACTGGCTATCTGTGTATAAGACAACTGTCCACACCCTTAAAGAGTTTAACTGCAAACTCTCTACCATGACCAAGACCAAAGAGCTGTCTAAAGACACCAGGGAAATGATTGTATACCTGAACAAACCTGGGATGAACCAATCTTTAATAAGTAAGCAGCTTGTTCAGAAGAAAAAACGGTCTCATAGTCAGCGTACTGTGTGCGACTGCCAAAACAAAGATTTGTCGCGCTGTATACTATGGTCCAGATAGGAACTAAATCCTTGGACCACAATAGGATATGTAATATTATTATATCTTAACATCATCACCATTTGAAATCAAACCTGACACGATAAAATGTATTTTCATTTTTTTTTTTTTACTTATAACTTTATCAGGTCAAGTGTTTACTGTGTGGTCTATTTTTTCTGTTTTGTTCCTTGTAATTACCTGATCCTAATCGCTCACATTCACCCCTTCGTTTCACCTCTCTCAGTCTTTATAAAAAGCTCCATGGTTTCAGTCGCTCTCTGTTGGATCTTGCTTATTTCTGCCATTCCAGTCATGCAATGAGTTAATTCCTGTCACGCTTGGCATTTTCTGTCTTTAGTGCGTTAATGCTTTTGGTCCAAGTTACGCTGTCCTCATTTATTCTGTTTTTTAAATACATGTTAAAAAAAAAAACTATTGTGACCTTACTCTATTCTGGTGTGACAGGAAATTAGTACATATACAGCAGTATCAACAATACACCACCTTTACATGGTGGAGGAGTTTAGGCACTTGAGTGATCTCAAGAGCTAAGCTGTCTGGAGCTCTTACCCCTCGTAGAGTCTCCAATGGCAGACAAGTCTTAGCTGACAAGCCAGACAAGGAGTGGTTCAGAACCCCCTTTAAGAGCACTAAAATTCGGCATTGCTTTACGTCACCCAGATTGGCGTCACCCCTCTACCCCTAAAAATACATCCTGTCATCTAAATTAAGTCTTAGATAGATATGGATAGATAGAAGATTACATATTCAAATATTATCTAATTGGTCCTTTATCTATGCAAAAAAGACAAAACAGAGAAACATTTTGTTTATTGAAAACTTGACGTGATCATTGAGGATAATATTCCCCGTCTCACACCCATTGCCAGATGGCACTATTTGACTTTGTCAGAAGCCTTGATACAACACGTTGATACACTGCTGTGTCAAATTGACTAGATGTTTTATGAAAACTTGCTTCTAACATCCCAAATAACAAGGAATTTTGTGAATCCAAGACAGGCAGTGGAATTTCCAGGGCATGAGATCATAGCAGTTGGATAAATTCCAGCAGACTGACTGGCTACTGTTGGGCGAAGGCGGGGCACACCCTGGACTGGTCACCAGCCTGTCACAGGGCCACACAATCACACACCCATAACCACTCACCGTCACATCTGGGATTAATAGAGCAATCAAACAACTTATGAAGCATTTCTTTTAATTATGAGAGAAAGCCAGAGTCCCTGGGGAAAATCCATGCGTGCACAGGAAGAACATGCAAAGCTTTTAAAAATGTATGTTTTTAAATGGCTACCGCATTTTAAACTTTCAAAGATCAAACTAGGTCTTCTGCCCTTTTAATGAAATAAATAATGTTTGAGTGCAATAACGTAAAAGGTAACCTGCTTTTCTGAATGTATATCAAGATTACCTTTATCTTTGCAACTGTGTAATTAAAAAAAAGAACAAAAATAATGAATCTAAGATAGTTAGCCGTGGGAAAAATACAGTGCAAAAGTATGTGTTAGTGCATTGGCACCCTATATGTTGTCCTGAAGCCTGAGAAATGGCAAATTCTGCCGGAGTCCAGCAGAGAAGCATCTTCCTTAAGTTCCACTGTATGATGGCAGGCAAAGCTCACAAAATGCAGTATGTTCTACTTCGTACAATTCTTCCTTCATGCAATGGTGGTTTAACTTTCCTCAGTGAAGCAGAAGGGTCGATGCTTTGGCCACATCACTGAGATGTCAAAGTGTTGATTCACTCTGAAATAGGTGATATCGTCATTATAATTTAACCCCTTAAAGTAGAACGTATCATATTTGATACGTGAGTCTGTAAGCCCTCTGCAAGAGCAATGAAAGGGAAAAACAATTTTTTTTGGTCTTAGAATATTTTTGTTAGCTCAGGAAAAAAAATATTTGAGCTGTGTGACCCGATGTATGATATGATACAAAATTAAATTTATTTGAAAAAAAAAACTTTTTTTTTGTTTAATGGTTCAGGCTTTACAGGGTTAAAAGGGGGAATTAGAGTTTCATCAAGTGTTTCATTTTGTTCTGCAAAGAATTCATGAATGTTGTCTCCATCAGTCAGACAGTCAGTTCATTTTTTTCTGTGCACGTCAATACATGAAAAAAAGGCTTCCATTGTTGTAAGGCATGCTGTTCGTCCCTGTCATGTGCACCATTTACCTAAAAAAAACCTTGTTGATTGTGGGGTTGAATATATTGTTACAGTGTTTTAGATGGACACAAACAACCTCATGGTGGTAAATTTCAAAACAAATGATCATTGTTGGGATTTATTTTTCAATCGAAAAGGCCTTCTTTTAAACATGAGATGTACTCCAACAGCACTGACAGTCATTGTCATGAAACAGTTAGAATGGGGTTTTGCATGAGCATCATATGTGCACATACACAACATCCTGGTGGTCACACGATCTATGTTAATATCTGCTTACACACTGGCTTTCTAATTAAAGCCTAATTCCAAAGTAATTCAGTATTTTTCTAATTGAACTGTAATTAAGGAAGCGCTATTGTTAGGATCCTAAACAACAATAAATTACAAACTAATGATATGAAGATAAAACAACTGCCTAACACTATTTAAAAATATTTATTTCCCAATTAATCCATCCAGAGGGGGTAGGATGATAACCTTTTTTCACGTTAAACATAAAACTGTTAATGAGGAAAACTATAGTCACACAGGCACCAGCTAATTACCTCAATGAGAAGTGTGCTGATGTGAAGGTAAAGGGGGGCAAGGGGAAAAGCAAATGTGTCTGTGTTTCTTGGGTGTGTTGTTGCCTGTTTAATTTCCTCATTTGCTCCTAGCAGGCAGGTGCACCATTATGTGCTCGAGAAACTAACTTAGAAGTTTGCACTTTCTGTCCTGGACCCAGATCCCTTCAGACTGTTACTCCCACACACGCAAAAGTGGGGCAAAAGAAACAGCTGGTGGTGCTATTAAAATGTGATGAGCACAGGCTTGTAAATATCAATAGCAATGTTAAGTGGCTCCTGAAGGCGTTGAACTGTTCACCTCACCCAAAGGTTAAAAGATGACTCAGACCAACAGCTTCACACATTTTCACGAGCTTTTTTCTACATTTGCATTTAGATTCCCGTCCTTCAGTGATGATCATGAATGCACTATGACATTTTCAAACCCCTTGCATACTATTTTCCTTTTTTAATCGGGTCCACTAGTCCACACGTTTTTTTAAAAGTTGGATGCCTCTTAAATGACTTGAAAACATCTTTTTTATTCATGTGCACTCACCTGCAGCTCAGTCTGCTGACATTTAATTTGATGTGGGGCAACAGCACTGTGAAACAGGATCACCTGTATGTCAAAAGTGTGTGCAACTTACATTAACCTCACAAATACTTCACGATACACATACCACACGCACAACAATGGTACGTTCCATTTTTGACATCTCTTAGGATAGCCGATCGAGCCTCAAGGGAACTGCAAGACACACCTTAAGAAGACGCCACTCCTCGTTCCATCCTCCGTATATGTGGCTACGGCTTAGAGCTATTTGATAAAAAAACAATTTATGTCCTAAAAATATAGAAAACAAACTGAATGTAGAGTATTTACAGTTTTTAATGATCTTTTTGTATCAGCATCACTGACTTTCTGATGTTTCTCACATTCTTGTCCTAATAATGTAAAGACAATAAAGTCTGTGCAGATAAATAGAGTTGCATGTACCTGATAATTAGTACACTTTAGTTGTTGAAGATTCTTCAGAAGCTCCATTTGACCTTTATGTAGCTTTGAAACACTGACTGTATCATCCCTCATGTCTTAGTTTGATACAGTCGTCCTTTCTGCTGTTCAAGAAAAAAGTTGCATTATTGCACGGACCTTTGCAACATTAGCATTTTGTTGAAGCTAAGCATAAGGGCTTTGTGCATATGCAGTGCTTCTATTTTTACTCACTGCTTGTTATAAGCTGGGGGTTAACTCTGGTGCTGCTCTGTCAGAAATTAAGAAAAAGGAAGCTATGTATAGTTATGTGAGCATATGTGAGCATGTTTCTACAGCGATCGCTTATCCCAGACTGGTCATAGAAGTCAGTAAGTTGTAAATTCCTTGTAAAATCTTGGGCTTGTGTGCACACTTTTACAACATAGTTTGTGCGAGTGTTTCACAGTTTTACTAGACCTCCTCTTCTCCTCTCTGATCTTGCCTTTCATACCATCAGCAAGCTTCTTAACATTGCAGCCTGCCCACACACCAATGCTCAACCAGGACGAGGCACATTCATGACCACAACTGAACCCTGACATGCAAGAACCATTTTTTTTTTTTTTTTTTACCTGCAACTTCCCTGATAGTGATCTGTAAAAAGCTAGACCCACTGCCTGCATCACTGCTGTTAAACTGATCACCCACAATCTGAGGGTATGAGGTGAAGCCTAAAAAAATCTGGTGGCAGGATGAGTTGTCTGTTTTTCATAAAAAGAGGGGGCACTAAAAAAGGCTGATGGACTGGGAGGAAGAAAAACAGCAAAGGAATAAAAGGTGAGGGAAGCATCATAACATGGGACATGCAAGTGAAAATCATAAAGGAGGGGTCAAAAAGTTGCTCATTGATCTGGTTCACAAAAATACAAACATTTTTTTAATTTAAAACTTCTATAAACATCTTTTACAAATAATGTCCTTGACACTTGAAGTGAAACCTCTTTTACAAGAAACAGAAAAATGTACTGACTTCTGAATCTCACAAACATGAGTTTTTACAGTGTTTCTAATGACCTATCTCTGACAGTGAGGGTGAAATTATTCTGCACGTTGCATGTTTTTATTTTAGGAAAGAATTGAACTGAGACAACAACCTTGTGGGCCAATACAGAGGTTCCAGAGCTTTGACTAAACAAGTCTATGTGACCCCAGAGTCTCCAAAAATATATGTTGGCTCTGAATACAATAAGAAATTCTCTCCTTTCTTAGTGCGCCCTTTGTGCAAGCAGCATTTTAAACCATAGAAGAACCATAGTGGGACGCATGGTGGTCTAGTGTTTAGCACTCTCACATCAAGAAGGTCTTCTTCCAGCTTCCTCCAACAGTCCAAAGACACGTTTCATAGATTAACTGGTGTCTCTAAATTGCCTTTAGGTGTTAATATGTATGTACTTTATGTGTGTTTGTCTGGCCCTGAGACAGACTGGCAGCCTGTTCAGCGTGCACCCAACCTTAACCCAACAATTTCCAGGATAAGATTCAGCATGACCTCAAAAGGGATTGAGCAGGTATTGAAAAGAAATGGGTGGATGATACAACTGTCACCTTTTTTTGTCAAAAGATTGTATTTGAAGAAGAATATGTAACACATGCCATCACTTCTCATATTTCATTTGTGTTTTAACTCTCTTCCACGCCTGTGTCATTAAGGTTTCTGTCCACCTTGAGAGATTATGCGTGTATATATGCAGTGCATGCTGTGTCAGCTTTTCTTTATACAAGTAGATGGTGTGGGAATGGCACCTACCAATAACTTGCCATTTAGTACTCCACACGGGATATTAAAAAGGATGTTATTTGTTGCCTTTAACCTGTGAAATAGAAGGGAATTGCATTGACTGCACCTGTGATCATACAACTTTGTTGGGCCTCTAAGGCCTGAAGTAATACAAACAAACAGCACTGTTTATGAACATTCCCTTTGGGTATTGTTCTTATATCACATTATGTGTAACTGAAGTAACAAAAAAACTGATATTTGATACCCAGAGGACATTTAAGGCAATTATTATGAAGGGAAGGGAGGTTTCTTTAGCACAGCTCAATACTTGGTGTTTCAAAGGGCTTTACAGGAAAAAGTAAAACAAGATAAAAGTTACAGGAAAAAAAAAATCATTGCTGTTATCATATTTATGATTAATGATCACTTAAAAATATTAAAAGAGAGGAGTGCAGATTATAAAACTTTCAGCTGTTATTAAAGAGACATAATTTTGGCCTAGATTTGAACATTTTCAAAGTAAAAGCCTTCAAACATCATCAGGAAGACCCTTCCCGGTTTCACCTGCAAGAAACTGAAGCTCTGGGCAATGGCAGAAGGGATCTACCTCAGGTAAATAAATAAACACATATACTTTCATTATCAACTTGATATATTGAGATAAAGAATAGGTCTAAAAAGTAAGTTTGAGAACAAATAAGACAGATGAAGGTGACCAGATGTGTGGTTTTGTAGGCATGCAGCCTCCACACTACACTTGATGTGGTGCTTTAAAATATTCTGGGGTTGCTTTCAAAGCAAACATCCAGCACACATTAGATTGTATGTTTTCCTTTTCCTTCTTTGAACAGTTCTGACAGACTTAACATGAAATCACTTTGAACTTGTTTTTCCTACTGCATCAAATGTTTCTCAACTTACTCCAAAATAATCCGATTTGGGACAGAAACATTTTGTTTTCGTTTAAACCACCTCACATTATCTTTATAAAGGTAATTTCCACAGAAAATCACAAAAGAATTAGTTCTTAAATTTGGGAAAGGTGTCAGAAATACTTACTTACATACTGGAAGTTCTGAGTGACAAAGCACTTCTTCTTCTCTTTTAACTTGATGAAGTGGTTCAGTTTTGTATTATTATATTGTATGCTTTTGCTATGGTTTTCTGTGACTAATAAACAATGATCTTACTCTTTCCTCTACCAGCTGGCCTCAGCTGGATGCAAAAGATTCCCGGTAAGCACTACAACTGATTGTAAGCGGGGCTCAATTTTCCAAAGTACACGACCTCTGTGCAAATACAAATGCAAATACAAAATAAATCCCCGGGAATCTTTCAATACATCTGCAAATCTCAGTGGTTGACAAGGTTAAGAAAAGCATCCCTGCTGCGGGACACATTCGCTATTAAAAATAGTCAATACAGACAGATAAAAAGCACTTTACCTGTTCAGAGTAGAAGTTGTTTCTGAGTGCTCCTCAGCATGCTGCTCTTCCCCTACCGTGTTTCACTGCAGTAGGCCTTTAAAATCCAAAGGTAATACACAGAGAACATCCCACCGAGTTAGAAAAACAATAAAATGATGCCTTCACAAGGTCATTCCATTCACAATTAAAATATACGTTGAAGTTTAGATTTTCTTGATAGTTTAAAATTGTCGCGTTTTTTCTTTCATGTTTCTCCCCACTTTCTCCGGCTGTCAAAACCTCTGTCAAAACCAAAATCACATTTTCAAGTAATGTTTTTAATTTATATTTATGAGAGGAACACCAAAAAATTGACCTCTGCGTGTAATGTGTACACAATGCATTGGTGTAGATACCCTCCCATAACCTGCTTAAGATTGACTTTTGCGAGCGTGGTCTTATTTTGGATGAGTGGACAGATACTATTTGAAGACACCATTTTCCCAATCATGATTGTTTTAATGTTTAACAAATAGAGAAATTCTTTTGAACTTTCTCGTACAAAGTCAGTAACAGATTTTTTAAATAACAGCTTTAAGCAGGATCTCTCTCTTACATATTCAATGTTCCAAACAAATTTAACCTTTCAATTAAAACGCTTTCTTTTGTAAAATCAACCAAAATGTGACACCTTCACGATCAGATCTGATCACTTCCAAATCAGAATCTGCTTGATTGGCCCAATACGAGTTCACATACACGGATTCAGTTCTCGTTTTTGTGGTTTCAGAATGTGTGAATGGTCAAGAGTTCATCAGAGTGATGGCTCATGGGAAGAAACTGTCTTTGTGGTAAGTAGTTTTGCGTACATAGCTCTAAAACGCTGCCCTCAGGGGAGGAAACTGAAAAGATTGTGTGAAGGAACTCTTGTATTCAAAATTATAAGCTGAGGGGGTGAGAGTCGAGGGTTCTTACATAAGTTCACTGTCATTTTCACAATTTTAAGTGGGCTCAACTCCAGGTGGTTCTGGCTGCACCAGAGGACTAGCTGCTCCACTGCTCCTCTGTATGCTGACTCATCCCCCTCCCGGATGAGTCCAATGACTGCGGCGTCTTCAAACTTCAGTTCTTTTGTTCTTTCTTTTCACAAAGAACATCAAAAGTAAGATAAGCAGAACTCTAAAGATCTGAAAAAGACTTTTATGTCTGCAGTTTTATTTCAAGAAAACAAAGATGCTGAGATAAAACCATAAGAAAAAAAAACGTTTTGTTTCTGCATTTTAAATGATCCAGGTGAATACTCAAATCTGATTGGATACTGGGTGTTGACTCGCACCTTAAAAAGTAGTTCCGGTCACATAGCCCAAATGTTCTATATCACTGTGCAAGCTTCTTTAAAACAAACTTTTTGCTTCGTCTTCTGGAGAAAAACAAGCGGTAAGAGGGGAACTTTCTCTCTGATCTGATGCTATTTCAACAGGACACACACACCATGTGTGACATAGTCCACCTTTTGTGAAAAAACTATCTAAACCTAAAAAATAACAAGGAATAAAGTATTAAAAATCTGCAGAATATTTATTTATTTTGTAAGTGACCGTGGCATACGTGGGGGCAAGAAAGGGGGCATTATCAGAAATTAACGCACGCCGCTGAAGCCTGAACTGTCCTATACAAAAAGGAAAAAGGTTGCTTCACAAAGTGTAATTACTTGGCGTTAATAAATATTAACACATTTATTTTTTTAAATTAATCCTGTGTTAATGCATTCAAGTTGACAGTCCCAGTGTTTTTACCATCGTATGGAAGCACCACCAATGCACTACATTTTTATTTAATTTTTTTTACTACAAAGTCAATAAAAAAGCACTTAGTACAAATCTGGTTTTTTGGCAGATCATTTATTACACGTTTTAAAAACGTTACACGTTTTTAAATTTACAAGGTATTTTTAGGTTTTTAAAAGATTTTTTTCCGTTTAACATTTTTGTTTTCATCATCAAAAAACTTTTTTTCTATTTCCAGCACACACTAGTCCTTGTAGGACATGTTTTTTTTCACAAGCCATCTGTTTTGGAAGTGATTGTAACCGTGTCCCATCAATTTGTTCCCTCCATCAGTCACTATCCTTGTTTTTCTGCTGGTTGACTGCGGTTTGTCCTTGTGACCATTTTCAGTGTTTGCAAAGTCTGCTCTGTATGCTTCCATTTCAACTGCTGTCCTCTCAATCTCTGCCAGTCTGTTTTGAAAAATGACCTCAAGCACTGGCGAGTTTGCATGCAACCACACACACAATGCTCGTGCCCGGTGCCATTTTTGGAAACTTCTGTGTGACTCCTGGCTCCCAACCACTGGTACGCTCTGAGCAGTTTATTTGAAGTACAGCAGGAAGTGACATTGATAGCAAAGCACTGGGGACTAATGCTGCTGTCATTGAAACTGCGTGACACTTGACAGTGAAGTGAAAGGAGATTTGAAAAGAGAAAAAAAACAAAAAAAGGAAGGAGTGATTCAGCACAGTACTAACACTGATAGCACACCCCTGGTGCAGCGGGAGGGCTGTTCTCTGACTGGACTGGGGCTTGCGCTTTCCGTGCCCCTGTGCCCCCCCTGCTCTCTGGTCCTTCTTCTGACCATGAAGAGGATGTTTGATTGTGTAGCCAGCGGATTCGCTTGATCTTTTTTCAATGCTGCCTTACCTTCAGCGGGGGTCGTTGTATGGGGTGAGCAGACACTCCCCTGTTTTAACATTCCATCATACACCACAGTAGAACACAAACATTTACCTGAGTACAGGTGTCAGCTGACCTTTGCATGAACAGAATAAGTGACAGTATGATATGCTTGACGTGTTTGTTTAAGCTATCTGTGTGTGTGTAAGCTTTGGTTGTATTGTGTACATGTTGACATGTATGTGTGTGAAGATTTTTTTTGAGCCAACAGGCTTTAGGTTTGTAGAGTCTGAGTGTGTCTATGGACAGGCCCCACCCTTTTGACTAACATCTACACCTGACAGCATTATGATAAACCTCCAGCAAGTCGAAGAGAAATTGATCATTGCTGTTTGTGCCCGGCAGGAATTATTACAACTGTGAAAGAAAATGCCTCGAGCAAAGTTTGCAAGATTTCCACCACTACGACCTTTTGCACCAAGCCTCTTTCAACTGTAGGTGGCGGACATGCACTAGTAAACAGTACAAAAATAAGAAGATGCCTCTCTCTGCTTGCCCACTGTGAGCACTGGGCCATATGTGCATTCAAAAACACACGTTTAGTGCCTTCTTGAACATGTGTCACAGGCCCGTGTGTCTGCAGTTTTGGAGTGCTACAATAGCATATTTTCAAGAATGCAATTGAGTTTTAGTCCTCAATTTGATGACTTTTCACCATTTTTAAAAACGCACCTGACCATTAACACCAGAACTAAAACGCCACTTAAAAGAGGAGCAGAGTTACTGTGAAAATGTGCTAAACAAGCAATGACAGACAGAAAAATACTGCACAGGCTGTTGCAAACAAATGAAATATTGACTGTCAGATGACAGAAAGTTGCAGTGCCCAGTTACAACAACATCAAACATAGGAGAGGAGAGGAGCACACAAGTTGATTACATCTTCTGCAGATGTAATGTGAAAAATATCAGAGTCTGCAAAGTTGTGGGGGAAAAAGTGAAGCCAGACCACACAGGATAAGGATGTATAGGATGACTCTGGTGGTGAGGAAGATGAAAAAAAGCAAAGAGCAGAATGGTAAAAGTTTTTTAAAAAACTGCTGTGTGGCTTTAAGGGAGGAGTTGAAACAGGCTTTGGGAGAACGGGAGGTTCTTTCATATGACTGGACAGCTTCAGCTAAGCAGGGGTGTCGAACTCCAGGCCTCGAGGGCCGGCCTACTGCTGGTTTTCCAGAAATCCTGCCGAATCTGCAGCTGATTACCCGGATCAGGTGTGTTTAGCCAATAAGGAGCTTAAATGGCAGGTTAGTTGAAAAACATGTAGGACACCGGCCCTCGAGGCCTGGAGTTCGTCACCAGTGAGCTAAAGTGATCAGGGAGACTAGGAGGAAGGTCCTTGGAGTGTCATCTGAAATTAGGAAAATTGATAAGACTTGCTGGAATGGAGAAGTTCTTTGTGTGTCAACCTCTTCAGACCTGGTTTCCACATACGTAGACATCACATATTGAGTTATATTACCACAGTAGTTATTTCTGCTTAACTGGCGCCCCGTGACTGCATGTGCAGAGGCTTAGCAGAAGAGAACACACCTTCATACCTCCAGTTGCTGCAGAATGTGACACCTGTTGGTGACGTCACCCACGACTGGAATTTTACACATGGAGTTCAATTGCGAGCAAATCATGTCATTTAATTTGAATTTATTTCAGCGATTTAAAGTATGCAACTATGAAGGAAACTTTGTCCAGAAAAATGTCTTTTTAACACTGAAAATGATGAAAACTTACTGAAGAAGTTAAAGGAAACAGCTAATTTTACACACAGACAGAGAGAGAGAGAGAGCGGACAACTAGATGGAAAATAGAGCAAGTTACTGGAAAGAGATGTCTAATATTTCTTATCTTGCAGCACTCCAGAATGCAATTTGCCCCTTTTTTTATTTTATATTTTTCTTTTTCGCCTTTGTTTTGCCTGCCTCTGTTTAGTGGAGGAACACATCACTTCCTCCTCTGCCTTACATGTACCTGCGCGTTCGCAGTGAGAAGGATGTTCGTCATGTTAAAAAGAAACACTGGAGTTGATCTCGTTGCTTGAAAAGAGTAAACACCACTCAGAAGTTCATTGCAGTTTCGCGGACAGTCGCAATCAAAACCAGTCAACATTAGCGTGAACGAGACTGCATGTTTGTGGATACGATTGATGTGATGACCGATTGCTTTGAAGCATAAACAGGGCTAAAACCTACATTTATTGTTCACAGTTGACCCATCCCTTGTGGGAGCGCGACGGGCTGTAGACACAGTCGGGAAGCATTTGGTATGCTAACTGTAACCATAACCCTAACCTTAAACTTTCCTCCTGGCCTGTGCAGTCAAAAGAAAAAAAAGTTCAGCACTGGCAGAACGTATTGAGAATATTATGTGCAAATAGACATTTTCTAAAAAGAAAAGTAAGAAACTTATTAATGTGGTTCGGGGAGGGGGGTGTGCTTACACACCGGCTGCATCGACTCATGTGCAAGCGGCCACTTTCACTGAAAAGTTAATGCAACCGTGCATAGACGGATAAAATTCTGCTCTACGCAAGTTTGCACTGACTTTTCATCGAAAGTGCACACGAGTCGATGCAGCCAGTGTGTCCTGCCGTAAATGTTTCCCTGCTTCAAGCCCGGTCAATGCCACGAGGGGGCTGCAAAATATCGTCTTGGGGACAGCAATCTGGCCGTGGGCCACCAGTTTGAGACCCATGGTCTAAGGTCAGGGATGCCAGTTTAGCTTAGTAAAGCAACCAGCTTTTGTTTATATTTTATGTCTGATTTGATGTTTTTGTACAACTGCCGTTGTGAAGCCCATTGAGACAACTCTGTTGTAATATTGTGCTACATAAATAAAACGGAATTTAATTGAGTTTAATTAGCTAAAAAGAAAACCTACAAATGCTGCAGGTTTTTGGGTTGTCCAGTCCTGCAGAAGGTCATAGAGATGAGCGGCTTTATTGTAAGGTGAGCACAGGTGTGGCTTGGAATTTTTCTTGAGGCTCATGCGGCCGCCTCATGAAAATTGGATTGTACCGTTGTCGTGCATGTGGTAAGTGTTTTGTGAAGTATTTGTAAGGATAATGTAAGTGACATGCAAGTATGACGTCCGTGTGATGCTGTCACACAGGGTCCTTTACTCAGAACTCTAGTCCTTAATAATGTGCATGCACTGGCTTCCTGATAGCCTGATGCCTGCAGCATGTCTGTAGAAGAAAATATGCACAGACATTTTTGCCTTCAGGGTCACCAGACTGTCTGCAATCTTAAAATTTCCTGCAGGCCAGGCCAGATTTGCCAATTTTTCACCCGCAGACAGCCCGTTTCCACCCACAAGGGCATTTGTGGCTAAGACTTAAGAAAAAAGGGACACAGAAGATAGAAGTACAGGGAGATGTTACCCAAGGTGAAAGTGGAGGTGGCAGAGACAAAACAAAGCGAGCATGAGGACAATTAAGCACAGATAGGACAGGTGAGAAACAAAGCAGGAGGAACTAAGACAGGGCTGCACGGTGGCGCAGTGGTTAGCGCTCCTGCCTCACAGCAAGAAGGTTCCCGGTTCAAGTCCTGGCTGGGGGACTTGAACCGTTTTTGCATGTTCTCCCTGTGCATGCGTGGGTTTTCTCCGGGTACTCCAGCTTCCTCCCACCGTCCAAAAACATGCTTCATAGGTTAACTCTAAATTGTCCGTAGGTGTGAATGTGAGTGTGCATGGGTGTGTGATTGTGGCCCCTGCGACAGACTGGCGACCAGTCCAGGGGTGTCCCCTGCCTTCGCCCATGAGTAGCCAGGTTAGACTCCAGCAACCCCGTGACCCCGAAAGGGATAAAGTGGATTGGAAAATGAATGAATGAATGAATGAAGGAACTGATGGTGAGACAGTCAGACGTCAGGGTGATCAAGGAATGGGATGAAAAGTGTTGAGGTTCCACAAGTATGATAGAAAGATGGAAGAAGAACTTTGAAGAGCTGATGAATCTGGAAAATACGTGAGAGCGGAGAATAAAAGACAATGGTGAGACCAGCCTTGGTTTCAATGGCAAAAAAAGACAGAAGGCAGAGCTGGAAGCAGCAGAGATGAAGATGTTGAGGTTCTCTTTGGGAGCGACAAGAATAGATTGTGTTTTGGAGATAAACGCAGATTTTCATGGTTTAAGCACGCTGAGGGGAGAGACCGTGATTATGTTGGTAAAAGGATGTTTGGGATGGTTATCCTATGATTGTGATTTAGAAAAAGTCCAAAAAGAGGTTTGTGGATGTTGTCCAGTATGTAAGAGTGGACGGTGATAGTGTGAGGGTTAGGAGGATGCAGAGTATGGAGATAGTCAGAGATGGGTGACTTACTGTGGGGACCATTAAAAAGTAACAGCCAAAATTCAAATAGCCCAC
Source organism: Adrianichthys oophorus (assembly GCA_036245035.1). Classification (NCBI taxonomy): domain Eukaryota; kingdom Metazoa; phylum Chordata; class Actinopteri; order Beloniformes; family Adrianichthyidae; genus Adrianichthys; species Adrianichthys oophorus. The sequence continues at coordinate 3,545,727 of BSAI01000009.1, read as the reverse complement.
AATCTTTTTGAATGACGACTTTGTTTATTGGTCCCGGTGGCTGGATGGCTCAGTTGCCTGGGTGCAGGACTGGCCTATGGGAAACCAGGATTTGCTCCCCAGGGGCCGCCATGAGCTGAATCCAGTGTGGGTCCTTACGCAAGACCCTACTGCTTAACTGGACCCACAAGTGAGCCAAAGGGTGTACAACAACATTGTTTCTAGATCCGGTGGATCATTTTGTTAGAATCGAATATGTGCTGCTTTGTAAGGTCAGGCTTTTATTTGTCTGCAATAAATTCTGTGTTGCTTATATTAAAAGACAAGTAATTAAGTGTGAGGTATAATTTATGTGCAGGAGAAGCACAAATGTCAGATGACAGTCATTGCTAATACATGAAGGAAGGTGTGATTAACCTGTTTGATTTATTTCTGTCCTATGCCCCTGAAATTTTACATTTCTTCAAGCATCTTCACTTTCAGAGTGTAACAAGCACAGACATAGTAAGTTACCATGATAAGACGAGTCAAGACAACCATTACATTAATGTCTAGGATCATTAATAGAATTAAATGTTGATTTAAAGAGCTATCAGCAATTTAGCTCAAAAGGAAATTGCTATTCTAAACAGGAAACTCTAAAATATAAAAAAGAACCTACGTGGGGGTGGCTGTGGTGCAGCGGTAGGGCAGTCGACCGCCATTTGGAAGATTGGCTGTTCGATTCCCGCCTTGCCCCCATGCGTCAAAGTACCCTTGAGCAATACACCGAATCCCACATTCCCTCTGATGTTAAGATTAGATGCACTGACAGGAACAGGAAGAGGATTGAGACATTGGTGCAGAGATCTGGCTTCGTTCTTGGATGTTCCCTAGAGTCTGGTGCTGAGAAGAGGATGTTACAGAAACTGGAATCCATCCTGGACAATCCTCGTCTGCATGAGACTGTGGGTGCACTGAGGAGCTTCTTCAGTCACAGACTTTAATACCTCGCTGCAGGAAGGAGTGCTTTTGCTGATTTTTTCTCTTGTCAACTATTAGACTCTTCAATGCCTCATAGACACTGGACAATAAATATAACCATTATAAAATTCTCAAGTTAATTTTTAGTTTTATTTATTATCTATCTGCTCCTTTAGTAGAGCTATGGTAACAAGGTCATTTTCTTTTTGTGCGATCAATAAAGTTTGATTAAATTCTATTCTATTCTGTAATTTCTTTTTGAGGGTATTTTTGGAAAAATGTATAAATATTCAAGCCAAGCATCCTGGCTCGGTTGGCTAATATGCAACCATAAAACATTCCTCCAAGACCATCAACTTTGCCCCCTCGTATCAAAAGAACATCTTGTTCATGATCTCTTAGTTGATCTTAAATTGGATGTTTTGTGCCTAACAAAGATGTGATAGTAGCCAAATGACTGGGCTTTGTTTCCATTGCGGAACCCCATTTCACCAGCCACAGGAGAGCTATTGTTATGATCTGCCGCAAGAACTGGAAGATAGCATGTGTGACTGTAAATGGTGCACATTCTAAAGTGCTTTTCTAACTTCCTTGAAGACCCACAGCGCTTTACATTCACAGTCCCATTCACCCATTCACACACTGATGGTTTGCTCAGCTGCTGAACACTGACGCCAGCCTTCCACCAGAGGAAGGTTCAGTGTCAAGGACACTTCGATACACGGGCGGGCAATGCTGGAATCGAACCTGCAATCTTCCAATCAGGTCGACTGCCCTCCCATTGCACCACGGCCAACCCACTGTATCTGTGTATGCATTGTTTGTGGCAACTGTTTTTAGTTAACCCCTTGAACTTTGAATTTTGTCATGTGCCGTGTTTGAGCCGGGGTGTTTGTTTCCTGTCCTTTTATTTTGTTTTCACTCTTCCTCTTGGGTTTTTCCTCCCTGGGCTGATTACCACTCCTCTCTTATGTGTTTCACCTGTGTCCCATTGTCAGTTCTCTTCCCCTGTCAGTATATGATGAGTTTCCTCTCCTCACTTCCCTGCAGGTTTGTTTTGCGACTCTGGTCTCCAGTTTCTTGTCTCTCCTGCCAGGTTAATTTTTAGGAGGTCTTGTTGTGATTTTTAAATAATGTGAATTTTGCCTTTTGCCTTTGTGGTTTCCTAAGTTTTTTTGTGGATCTCTGGTAATAACGACTGTTTTTCTTTTTGGAGCTGCCAGCTCTCCTGCGTTTGTGTCCGCTAAACGAAACCTGACAAATTCTCCCAAGTGTCATTAACCTTTTCAGTATTGACAGTATTTCCCCTCCTGATGAACTGGTTGCCTACTGTAACAAAAACGCCTCTCATCTTCTGGATATTTTTGTTCCCCAAAAATCTAGATCTGTCACCTTCACTATCACTGCTCCCCAGTTCACCCCCACCCCCAGACAACTAAAGGCAAAAGGACACCAGCTGGAAAGGTTATACAGGAAAACTGAGCAGAAGGAGATGTATTTCAGTCACATCAGTCAATATCAGTCTCCATTGCCAGAACTACATACTACTCCAGATTAATAAACTCAGCTGAATGCAGTTCCAAGGGCCTCTATTTCCTTCTCTCAACCTCACTTCCTGCTCATGTTCTTCAGACTTCTGTGACGCCATAACGTCATTATTCTCCTCAAAAATTGAACACATTTCCCAACAGCTCAAGTCCCCTTCTTGCCCAAATTCTTGCTACTCTATGCATTCTACATTTACCCCACCAACAGTGAAACAAATCTCTGTAACAAACACTTTTTTTTTTTTAACTTGTCCTGTCCAACAGCTGAGCAGACAGATATGAGCTGAAAGCCTCTTGCATTAGACAGATTTTACTCTTACAATCGGGGGTTATAAATCATTGGGAACACAAATTGTATGTTGGTATAAGCCCCTTTTGTAATTTAAACGAAACTTTATTAATATTAATTTTGTTTGTGTTCTTTTTGTTGGACCGGACGGAAAAAGAAAGGGGGGAAAGAGGGAGGAGGGGGGGGACGGTGGATAATAGATTTTAGAGGATGACTAATGGAAAGGGAAAGTAGAGTTGCGAATCTACAGGCAACAAAATGTTGGAGCCTATACCCATTAAAATAGTGAATGTTGGTCTAAAATGGGCGGGGCCTGTCCACACACTCAGCTGACACAAACATACCTGCCGGTTCCAAGAGTGTTCGCAAACTTGTCCACATCCAGTTCACACACACACTTGTGCAAACCAACCAACACATACAAAGCTCTACCTTCTGACACGCACACCATTTGAAGGTGCAAAGGTGAGCTGACGCCTGTGCTCAGGTGAATGTTATGTTAAGCTGAAGTGAATGAAGGAATGAAAAGAAAAGAAAAAAAAAAAAAAAAGGAGGGAGAGCTCCCAGACATCCCCGCACCAAGACCCCCGCCGAGGCCACAGCGCCGACCAAGGCCCGCCCCCGCACCCATACTGTGGGGTCAACGGAGGAGATCCGCCCGCCAGGCAGCCCGGCCAAGCACCCAGACCAGGGCCCGCAGGACCACCACATGGGCCCCCAACACCCGAGCGCAGTGAGGTACGGAAGCGCAGAGCGCAAGGCCCGGCCCAGCCAGGAGAGCAGCCCTCCCACGGCGCCAGGCGGCCCAACACGGGGACCCACCCCCGAGAGCCCCACCACCCTTGACAAGCCGCCCACCACCACCCAGGAGTTCTGAGCATCCCCCCACCCCAGCCCCGGGTACGAGCCAGGGCCCCCCAAGGGAGACCCGCACCGAAGCTCCAGGCAGTTGCGGAGATCCAGAAGAGAGCACAGCGGGGGTCAGCTACCCCCACCTAGAGAAGGGATGACCAAGAGAAGTGGGGGTCCCCGAAGGAGTACATAGCCTGACCAGGCTATCCTATGTTGTGACTTAGAAGGGGCCCGGCACCCGAGGGTAAGGACCAGAACCCGCACCACAAGGACACAGACACCCTCCAGGCTCAGGTGGAATATGATCCCCTGCTCATGGACTTGCCAGAGGACTGAGGGATCCCTCTCCCTGCGTGGGGAGGGGGCCGCCGGGCCCAGGAGGCCGACACCCAAGAGACAAGGCCGCCGCTGCTGAAGGTCCTGTTCCCCCCACCGGGGATGGGGTAGGGGACAGAAGATCAGTAGTCCCACCTTCCTTGTGTAATGTATTTGTGTGTGTGTGTGTATGTTGAGGTGTGTTTCTTGTGGTTGAAGGGTGTGTGTAATAAAGGGTGCAGTTAAAATTGGTGGGCAGGGCACTGAGGACATCTCCTGATTGCTTACAGGGATGTCCAATCACCCTCTCACCAAGGAATCCTAAATGTCTATGGTGCAATTAAAATTGGAGGGTAGAGCACTATGAGAACATCTCCTGCTTGCTGGCAGTGATGTCCCAGCACCCCCCCACCAAGGGTCCTACGTGTCTAAGGCGCATTTAAAACCAAGAGAAGGGGGCGAAACTATGCGGAGACCATGGGAGGGGGGGCCACTGCCAAGTGGATCGGCCCCTCGAGGTATTCCGCAAGCACGCCCCCCCCCCTCCAACCTAATAGGTGTTCGTATGAGGAAGGAGGGGAGGTCGGGGACAGCTACCAGACTGACCCCCTATGGTGAAACAACTGTCCCCCCGCCCCCCCCAGCATTGGGCCCATGTCTCCCCAGGGCAGAGGCCCCACTGCCCGAAAGCCGACCCCCCAGGCCCCACACCCCACACAAAGAGAGAGGAGCTAAGAGGGGGCCAGCCCCCAGGCGCAAGCCCCAGCCCTCCCCCCCAAGCACCGACCCTCTGGCTGCCTGGTCAGGTACCAGCGGGCCCGAGGAAGCCTCAAGGGTCCCATACTGGTGGTGGACCCCCCCTCTTACCCACGGAAATCCCTCCCCCTGGCCCGCTCTCCCCAGACCCCGCCATGGCAGGCTTTTCCTGGAGCAAATGCAGGCCCCAAGAGGGTTGCCCCATCCCGTCCCAGGGCCAGAGAAGGAGTGATCCCAGCCCCCGGGTGCAGACGGGCCGCCCATCCAGCGCAGGCAGACCCCCCAAGACCAGGGCCCCGCGCAAGCCCCCCCAGCGCACGCAAAAGGACCACCCCCCGAGCCAAGCCAGAACCCCACGCAATGCACCACCCACACACCCCCCGCCCAGGCCCGGGAGACCACGCGGCCCCCGCGCTTGCCCCACCCAGGCGCCAGACCAGATCCCCGACCAACAGAGGCCCCCCCCAGGTGCCAGGGAGGCCCCGACCCCGGCACCAAAACCCCGGCAGACGGCCAGGGCGCGGCGACACCCAAGAATCCCGCCCCCTAAGTTATGGCGTTAGCTATGGGAGACCAGAGAGCCCGAATTCCTTCCAGGTTACTTGAACTCTTAGTTGACATTTTTTCTAAGCTGATATGATCCAATAGCAGATTCCTGTAATGACTTACACTAATATTTTTCTTGTTTTTCCAGTTTAATAAAATTGTCTTTTTTGCTATACAAAGAGTTATGAAGATTACAGATGCTAAGAAAATAGTTGTGGAAGTTAGGTAATTCTAAGCCTCCACAGCTTTTTCCAGATTTTAAAGTTTTTAGACAAATTCTTGCAGGTTTATTGTTCCATAAGAAGCTGGATATGGCAGAGTCTAATGTTTTGAACCATTTTAGTGGTGGTTGTGTGGGGATCATTGAGAATAGATAATTAACTTTGGGTAAAATTTTCATTTTTACTGTGGCTATCTTACCCATGAGTGACAGAGGCAGGTTGACCCAGCGGGTTAGATCATCCTGTATACTTTTCAGTAATGGGGTGTAGTTTAGTTGCACCAGTTCTGATAGTTTCGGGGAGAAATAAATACCTAGATATTTGATATTGCCTGATTTGGCTGGGATTGAGGTCGTTTGCTCGGCATTACCATTCAGTGACAATAAAACTGATTTGTTCCAGTTAATTGAGTAGTCTGAGATAGAGGAAAATTCATTAATACTTGTTGTTGTTTCACTAATGGAATGTGAATTGTTTAGAAAAAGTAATATGTCATCAGCATAAAGACTAATTTTATGATTGCTGTATTTTGTTGTAATGCCTTTAATGCTCTCACGCTGTCTTATTGTTGCAGCCAAAGGTTCAATAAATATAGCAACAAGAGAGGGGGACAGTGGACAACCCTGTCTGGTCCCTCTACCAAGAAAAAACCTGTCAGAAGTCTGTTTGTTAGTTCTGACTGATGCATTTGGGTTGTGATATAATATTTTAATCCAATCAATGAAGGATTCCCCAAACCCAAACTTATGGATGGCAGCAATGAGGTACTTCCAGTTTACTCTGTCAAATGCTTTTTCAGCATCCAATGAGAGTATGGTTGTTTCCTGGTTTTTAATAGTAGCAAAATCTATTATGTTAACAAGTCTGCGGACGTTATCACTTGAGTGTCTACCTTTAATGAATCCAGTTTGATCATGATGAATTATACGAGGAGTGACTTTTTCTATTCTCTGTGCGAGGGCTTTGCAAATAATTTTTACGTCTGCATTGATTAGAGAGATGGGGCGATAGCTTGAAGGAATTGTGGGATCTTTTTCTGGTTTGAGAAGGAGGATTATGTTAGTTGAATTCATGTGAGGTGGCATTGATTGGCTTTCCTTGATAAATGTAACCATTTTATAAAAAGTTTGTGCCAGCTGTTCCCAGAATTCTTTATAAAACTCAGCCGGAAAGCCATCAGGCCCTGGAGCTTTGTTGTTGGGCATCAGCAACAGAGCTTCATGAAGTTCAGCCAATGAGAGCGGAGAGTCTAAGTTTGAGCTTTGATCCTCATTTAATCTGGGTAGAGTTACATTATTAAGAAATGAGTCAATACTTTGTTCTGATGGATTGACCTGTGATGTGTATAGGTTTTTATAAAAATCTTTAAACGTTTTATTGATTTTAACCGGGTCGTGAGTGACAGTTCCTGTGTGGTCCATAATAGAGGTAATTGTTGATTTTTCTTTATTAATTTTAAGCTGATTAGCTAAAAATTTACCCGATTTGTTTGAGTTATCAAAATTTTCGAGTCGAAGTTTTTGTATTTGGAATTGTGTTTGCTTATTGATGATGTCATTTAACTGAAGCTTTAAATTTTTCAGATCTCCCAGAATGTGTTCTTGTGCAGAAGCAGCATAAGCAGCCTCTAGATCTTTGATTTTATTTTCTATTTCTAATAAATCTGCTTTCTCTTTGTGTTTTTTATTTGTTGAATAAGAAATAATTTTTCCTCTCATCACTGCTTTTGCTGTTTCCCAAAGAACACATGGTGAAATATCCAGAGTATCATTAAATTCTAAGAAGGTTGCCCACTCTTTTTTAAAGAATTGAATAAACTCTTGATCTTTTAACAGCGAAGTGTTAAACCTCCAGGTTAAGCCTGAAGGTGTGGGTAGATCTCTAGAAATATTTACAGAACTGGTGCATGATCACTAATGATAATTGGATGAATGTTGGAATCCTTGATATCTTTTAAAAGAGAATGACTGACTAATAAGTAATCTAAGCGAGACTGTGAGTGGTGAACTGGAGAAAAGAAAGTGAACCCTTTAGTGTTTGGATGACATGTGCGCCAAGCGTCGCAGAGACCCAGATCATTCATGTACTGTACATGTATTAAAATACTTGCAGACCGCCATGTGCGCTGGTGTCCTGCTGTGCTGAGTCTGTCAAGTTCAGGATCAAGGACCAAGTTGAGGTCTCCTCCTATAATTATTGTGGAGTCACAGTGAACCGAAAGTGAGGTGAAGAATCTGTGAAAGAAGGAGGATTTATCAGCATTGGGACCATAGATACTGGCTATACAGAAATCTTTATTCTGAACTGATATGTAAATAAGTACAAATCTGCCTTCTGGATCAACAATTGTGTTCTTATGAGTAAATGTAATATTTTTATTAATAAAAATAGCAACTCCTCTTTGTTTGGAGTTGTAACTAGCTGAATAGATGAATGGGAAATGTGAGCAGCACAGGAGATGATCAGCTGATCTGGATAAGTGGGTCTCCTGCAGTAAAACTAGATCTGCTTTTAGATCATTCAGATGGTTGAAAACTTTCAGCTTCTTTGGCCCAGAGCCAAGTCCACGCACATTCCAGCTAAAGATGTTCAGACTGGACATGACTGCACTGACTGAGAGTGTTATGCTAAGTAATGCGCGTGCGTCTGTGAGTCCTGTGCGCGTGCCCGCTGACCAATGCGCAGAGGAGCGCTGTGTGCTTGTGCGCGTGAATGTTTTCTGGCTGTGTGAGTTGCTTGTTGTATGTGTCCTATATGAGCCTATGTGAGGTGTTTGCGGTATGTCGGCGAGTGCGTGCGGGATCGCGTGTACGTGCGCGCGCATGTCTCGTGCATGAGTAAATGGGTACTTACCAGGGATGTGTTGCCTTTAGTTGATTTAAATATGAGGAGGAGGAGGGGGGCAGAGGGGGGGAATAAAAAGAGGAAAAGAGAAAAGAAAAACAAGAAAAAACAAACACAACAAAACAACATAAACATGAGAGAGGAGAGAAATAACTGATTTGACGAGATGGAGGTGTGGATGATTGATGAGCTGATTTTCCATTAATTTAAATGATTTTAGTCGGTTTCATTATGGAGGTTCTGATCGCAGCATCTGAGGGTCTTCAGCGCAGCCACGGGGTGATCTCGGGGTCCCGGAAGAGCCGTCCATCAACAAAGAGTTTGTCCACTGAGACAACCGGCGGTGAGGTGCTTCCTCCTCAGCGGGAAAAGGATCTTCCTGCGCCGGAGGATCTCCGCCGGGAACTGGTCGTTGACGCTGAAGTGTGTTCCCTTCAGCTCCCGGCCGCGGCTCCTCACCAGCTCCTTCTGTTTGTAATGCTCGAACTTAGCCACTATGGGTCTCGGACGCTGGTTATCAGACCTCCTTCCTCCGAGTCGGTGCACTCTATGGAAGGAGATCTTCTGGACCTCCTCCTTGGGGAGCTTCAGTTGGACCTCCATGAAGGACTTCACCGTGGCCTCCGGGTCTTCTCCCGCCTCCTCTGGAATCCCAGAGATGACCAGGTTGTCCCTCATGCTCCTCGCCTGAAGATCCAGGAGGGTTTCCTTGATGGAGCGGTTCTCCTCAGAGAGACGAGCGGTGTCGCTGCTCAGAGTCTGGACGGTCTCTCTGAGGGCCTGGTTCTCCGCTGCGAGCTCCAGCACCTGCTGCTGGCTGAACTCCAGGGACTCTCGCAGGCCTTGGAACTCCTTATGGAGAATCTCCAGCAGGTTCAGGCGGCAATCAAGGCTGGAGAGCTTCTTATCAATCGACTCCAGGATCTCACTGATGCCGCTGCCTGGAGAAGAGGCGGCCCAGTAGAGTCTTCAGGACGGCCGCGTTTGGAGGAAGGAGTGGTGGTGTTTGTCTTCCCCATGACGAAGGTATTATAACACTCGTCTATGAAGCTCTCCAGGTCCTCCAGGCTGTCAAGAACTTAATAATCTTTTTAGAGGTTTAATGAATATTGTTATAATTATTACTTATATGGGGGAAAAAGAAAAGCAGACGGAAATGTTTGTTCAACCGCTTTTCGCGCCGCCAAGTTGACTCACCACACACGTCTCGTCGATTCTCGCGATACTCACAGCATCTCACTCTCCCTGTAACAAACACTTGATCCTTCCAACTCTACCCGCTTCCCACTGCCCTGGTCGAGTCTATTCCCACCTCTCTGTCGCCTCTCATCTCTAACATCATCTGTGTCTTCCTCACCACTGGAGTTGGTCCCCATGTTCTCAAAACAGCAGCTGTTACTCCTGTTCTCAAAAAACCTGGCTCAGATCCCAACAACCTCAATAATGTCGGACCCATCCCAAATCTCCCATCCATTTCCAAAAATAATATTTTAACATTTATTTTACATATATTGCAATTGTTTAAAAAATGTCCAATGATTTCTGCTGTAACGTGGCCTTAAAAGTCTAGAAAGGCACCTAATAAATAAAGGTGTATTATTATTATAATTTCCACATCAGAATCTTTTGGAATTACATTAATTACATAAAGATCAAAGAGTTACAGTAGTTCAAAGTAGGTTTTTTATTCAGGCGTCTCCAGCAACATCTTTGGTGTTAAAGTTGTGAAAACAATTTTAACCAAAGTTGTATGAAGAAATGTGATGAAACTAAAAAGAGAAAGGAGAGCAAAGAGAAAGAGGAACAGAGCTTCGTCACATCTGTGCTAGGCAAATCTCTAAGTGACTTGCATTATCTACAAATCTCTGCTTGAATATGTGACCCACTTAAAAACTAGTCGTCCTGACTCTCTAAATGTATCCTGCCTCCGTGTCCTTTCCCTCCTGTTGTGTTGCCTCCTTCCGTCTCATTTTCTCTTCCTCCTGCTGTTCATCCCTCTATTCTAAGATCTGACTCACATGAAATGAAAAATGCTTTTTTTTCTTCATTCTGCTCTTTGCAGTCTCCCTCAAAACTTCTCTTGTGCATCAGTCTCTTTTATGTCTCCCACAATCTTATATTAATAGTTTTCAGTGACTCCAAACCCCTATGGACCATGAGGAGAAATCCATCTTTTTCACCAAAAGATATGTTTTGTACGTTAAAAACAAAATCTTTTGCGTACTTATCCATGCCATTTTTCTAGATCTACCAATCAATATATTTAAATACATGTTTAAATGATTGTGGCAAGTAATTGATTTCTTTTTTTGTTTTTTACTAAACCACATTCTGGTCTCATTTACACACACACTTGGCTCTAAACATTCCCTAAAAGTCTTTTCATTGAATTTGTTTGTCATAAGTCCTCTAGTCTACTTCCTCTATATAAAAATGCTAAGAGGCAGCATCTTCCACAACAAGGATGGAAAAGCAAGAAAAAAGTATGAAGAAGAACACTGTACTGTTATAATACTCTATAGTACTAGACTATACTTTTATAAGCAGTTCCTGTACTACAGCCACCCACCTAGTCCTGTAAGACCCTTCCCTTATTTATACTTGGTTAAGCCCAGACACATTCAACTGAATAAGAGGTGATAAGTCACTTATAGCGACAGCACTAATGTAAAACTGAGTTCAGTGAGCTGTTCTCTTGTCAGAGAAGTTTTCATCAATGATTAGAAATCTGAAGAACAACAATTACTAAAAATTAAAGTGTGAAGTCAAGTTGACTTTGGTTTTATATGTGACAAAACTGTATCTTCAATGGAGGGGTTACAGCAGCTGTGTACCAAATTTTGGCCAAGGCCAAATTTTAACTCAGATTTGCTTTTAATAAACTGAAGATGAATTTTTAAAATCGTCATCTGAAGATGGTTTTAACTGTGAAAAGACATCCTTGTATATGTGTTTTTAGGACTGCGTAGTGACGCAGTGACTTGCGCTCTCAACCCACGAGGAAGGCCCTTTTCCAGATCGTGGCTTGGACCTTTTTGACTTGAGTTTGTGTGTTCTCCCTGTGCATAAGTGGGCTTTCTTTGGGCACTCTGGCTTCCTCCCCCAGAGACATTCTTTATGAGGTTAATTTAAAAAAAATCATTTCATAACAACACATAACATCAATACAATACCAAATAAAATGATAACAGTCAAGAAATGAAAAGGAGCAGAAGGAAGAAAACATTTATTATCTGCCCCTATCGCTATTTGTTACATCAGTAAAAAAATGTAAAAAAATCAAAGAAAGAAAATGAAAAGGATCTTCAAACAAATATTAATCCCAGCCTACATTTTAATTTAATTTAACTGGTGACTCTAAATTGCACTTACATGTGAATGTGAGTGTGTGGCCCTATAACGGACTGGCGGCCTGTTCAGGGTGTACCCCTGAATTCACCCAACAATGGCTGGGTAGGCTTTAGTATGCCCATGACTCTGAAAGGAAGTCAGGGGGTTCAGAAGATGGAGGGATGGATGGATGGATGGATGGATGGATGGATGGATGGATGGATGGA
>BSAI01000009.1:3503524-3533848 GCA_036245035.1 Adrianichthys oophorus | reverse complement strand
GGATGGATGGATGGATGGATGGATGGATGGATGGATGGATGGATGGATGGATAGATGGATGGATAGATAGATAGATAGATAGATAGATAGATAGATAGATAGCCAACTATCTTGTTGTTTTTTAAAACACCAAAACAGAGAGAGTTCTAGCTTATTTTCATTTTAACTGTGTGCACATTATGACCATAGAATCTGTCAAATACAGAAAAATATACAAAGGTAGACAAAGTTAGACATTTAGCAAATGCACAGAGAACTTCAAAAGTTAAATGAAATTAAAGTTTCCACTCGTGTGCATTGTCTGAATCTTTTTTCGACAGCCAAAGAGCAGTAAACTCTCGTCAATGACAAGTTTAAGGGTATATGTTTTCTCAGCTTCCTTTGATAGTTCTAAATCTCCTGTTTTGTCTACAGTGTTTCCTCGATTCTTCATTGTAGTAATCTGGAGTACATGAGATATCAAAGTTACCCCCTCCTGCCTGTCTAACATTCACATCGTTGAAACCCATCATGCTTTTTCACATCTGACACATTTTGAATTGTTTTCCTCTTCCCCATTTCTGAGCTCCTTTTTCTTTAAGAAATTTTTCTAGAATAAAAAAAAAGATAAACTCCTCTCTGTTGGAGCTAACAACAATCTTTCTCATCTTTCCCACACTTTTTTTTTCAAATATGGTACTTTACTTGCTTCAATCTCCTTGTGGGTTTATTCTTTATTTCATACTGTTTGTATCCTATTCTTTTTTCCCTTTCTTTAATATGCTTTGCCCTCCACAACTTTATTTGGCACTGCACAGATTTTCTTTTTTTACTTTTTGCTTAGCTGAAAGTGCTTGAGTAATTGACTTAGGTCCCTCCCACCCCACCCACACACGTATAAACACAATCTCACTTTAGCTCAAACCCTGCTGGGTAAATTCTTTAAACTACTCCCTCCCTCTTTGTTTTTTTGCAGTGTTATTGGGTTTCCATCTCACTCTTCAGGGTATGCACCAAACCAAACAGCTGCTCCTTGCAGCTTTTCAATAGTTTTGCGCTCGCGTTTTCCTGAGCTAACACTGTCTGCCTTCCTGGAATCAGACAATGACGTTTGTGAAAATACTCTTTGGTTCTTCTCATCCACAGAAATTCTTCAAAGATTATACATTTCTTTTTTTAGCAGTCAGTGTAATAAGCATCACCTGTAAGCCGCATCTTTAAAGTTTCCCCAGCCCAACTCTACTCTTTCATCAATTTTAGATGGCCTCCTCTGCCTCCTTTGTAACATTTTCTTAAACGTATTTGAAAAGGAATTGTTGTAATTAATAATTGTTTCTACATGTAGAACTTAGTATTTATTTTTGGAATGCTTTTGAAAGCATTATACAGAGCTAAAAAACAGGTTTGACAGTTGCCATAACAATGCTGCCATCTTTAGGATTGTTGCTGAAATGTAACTTCACTTCCAGATCACCACTGGCATACACAGTATATTATATAATGAAGCAAAAGGCAACAAAAATATATTTAATATACTATATATATATATATATATATATGTGTGTGTGTGTGTATATTTGTACATGTATGTATCTACACTCACTGACCACTTTATTAGGTTACCCTTGCAAGTTCCTGGTTAGACCCCCTGTTGCCTAGAGAACGGCTATAATCTTTGGTGGCATCTATTCAACCAAGTACTGGAAACATTAGTTAGAGGGTTTGGTCCATATTAACATGACAGCATCACACAGTTGCCACAGTTTGTCGGCTGCACATCTATGATGCCGATCTCCTGCTCCACCACATCCCAAAGATGTTCTATTGGGTTGAGATCTTGTGACTGTGGAGGTCATTTGAGTCCAGTGAACTCATTGTCATGATCAAGAAACCAGCCTGAGATGATTCCAGCTTTATAACATGAAGCCTTATCCTGCTGGAAGTAACCATCAAAAAATGGGTACGTTGTGGTCATAAAGGGATGGACATGGTCAGCAACAATACTCAGATTAGTTGTGGCGTTGTAACAACGCAGCTGTAGCCTCTCTTTGCTAAGGTTGGACGTGTTATGTGCTCAGAGGTCTGGATGTGAAGCACTCAGGAAAAAAAACACACTGGAATTAATAGACCACAACAATTTATACTTTAGTAACTATAACAGCATTGTTACAGCGAGGAGAAAAGTAATTAACTAAAATGCACCGTTACTTAACTTATAATGGTGTTAATAACGCCGTTAAGCCTTCCAAAACTGCAGATCTCCTTGAACTTTTCGTAACTCCTCCTTAAAAGTCATACAATGCTCTACCTTTTTTTTTTCCATCTCTTGGTCCTCTGCTCTACCCTCTTCCTTTTCCTTCCCACTAGAAAAGGGGTGTCAAACTCCAGGTCTCGAGGGTCAGTGTCCTACATGTTTTCCAAAAAAAGTCACATGTACATTTTCCAAATGAGTTCTGCAATGAATAGAAGCAATTACCAAGACAGTGAGAATGTTAGAAATAATGATATTTATTTGAAATAATAATTTCTTTCCTTCAGACTTTGCTTTTGTCAAAGAGTTTTCCATTTGCAGCAAGTCTAGCATTGCAGACTTTTGCCATTCTAGCTGTTATTTTGTTGAGGTAATCTGGAGAAATTTGACCCCACTCTTCTAGAAGCCTCTCCCACAAGTTAGATTGGCTGGATGGGCACTTCTGTCATACCAAACAGTTATGCTGCACACACAACAACGCTGCAAAACAGAGTGAAATTCTTCCTTATTTAAAGTCCCTTTTACCCTGAACCAGTCTTCCACCTTACCATCACCAAAGCAACCCCAGACCACCTTGCTTGACAGATGGCGTTGGGCACTCCTCCAGCATCTTTTCAGTTGTTCTGCATCTCACAAATGTTCTTCTGAGTGATCCAAACACCTCAAACTTCGATCCGTCCATCCATGACACTTTTTCCAATCCTCCTCTGTCCGATGTCTGCATTCTTTTGTCCATACTAATTCTTCTTTCGATGACCAACCTCAGATATGGTTTTAGAGAAGTTCTAAGTGACCCCAAACTTTTGAACAATAGTGTGTAAATAATGTAATTATATTTACTCTTAGTCATAAATAGACATGGTTTGCACTAAGACACACTGTACATGACACATTGAATCCATTAAATATTAAATTTGTCAAATAGTGTTTGATTGATTGCTTAAAATGGAATGGGAGGGAGCAAACTAATATAATCCCACCCCATTTCTCATCCACAAATATTTGCACACTCATACACAGACAATGCCCTACTCTCATGTTTTAAGTGAGATATTTGTGTGAGAAACGTAACTTTGTGTAAAGTGAATACATATTTATCATTTACATACAATAATATATTTGTATGAAGAATAAATATTTTAGTATATAAGTGTGAAGGTTGTAAATATATGTTGGAGAAAAATTTGAATGCAATACCTCATAGGTTTGCACAGGTTTTACACTAACAAAGCTTTAGAAAATGAGACTCCAAGATTGTTGTTCAAATGAGTAAATGGGACACAAGAGCTGTGCTAAACAGCTCAGCTACTACATTTGGTCTAATGATCCACCTAGTTGTCAGTTGGGAAGTCTTGACCAATCAATGAGTAAAACAGCTGAACTTCATCCAAAAAATCTGTTTTAAATCACCAAACAGATTTGCAAACAAGGTGCCAACATGAATGACGAAATAAAACCCAGGAAACAAACAAAACGTTGTCTCCGGAGCGTCCCTCCTCCCCCTGACTCCTGGGGGAGTGGTTTGTGCTGACACTCCTGTGCCATCAACATCCAAAACGTTGCCTTCTCCTTCCTCACTGAGTACTTGTAAAATTCATGTTTTGTGTTATAATTTATGTTATGTATCGATGTTTCCAAAATTAAAGTTTCATTGTCCGTGGTGAAAATGAACGACAGTGTTATCTGCGGCGTTAACGTGCGTAATTACGTCACCTTCAATTTCAAATGTCATTTTAGAAAGATTTCTTTTTGAAAGTACAACAGAAAACTTAAAGAAGAAATAAAACTTTCCTCTTGTCTCTCAAAACACAAGAATTGTTGTGATAGAAATTGAAGTTTGTTATTTGTTTTCACTCATGTTGGGGAAGATTTCCATATTTCCTCACTTTGGATGCAATTTGTCAAACCTCAAATCCTCTCTAGTCAAAGTAACTTCACATGACTGCAGGAGTGGTTTTTGCATACCAGTTTGTTTTATCAGTACTTAAGAATACATTTAGTATGAAAGGAATTTCAATAACTGAAGGGTTATTTGTTAATGTTCATTATTGCCTTACATAAAGGCCTAAAGCAGCATAAGGAATGATGTTCATTCTTATTCATCTAAATCTAGCCAGGTAAGATGAGCGCCCATCTTTTGTTTTCTTACCATTATGTGTATGTGACACCTTCTTACTACAATTCCTGCACCTTTTGTCTTTTGTACGTCATAACAATTTAATTGTGTTATAGTACAATAATTTAACAATGTTAGTGATTATGCAAAAATGACCAGATAGTCAGGGTATAACCATAAGGTGTGCGTTTCTAGCGTAAGGCAGTGGAAAATGGGTTCTGAATAACTCTACAGCTGTATTAAAGCTCACTGTCATAGAGGCTGCTAACTGTCAGTGTTGAGGAGCGTTACTGAACTGTTTGATTGTAGAACTGAGGTTCACAGAAATGTGTTAGAAAGATACGTCAGACGTCTCATATGTACGCTTGGACTGTACATGAAAGTGTAGAGGAAACGAAACTTTGTAAGAGTAAATTAAAACAACAGTTTTTTACTAAGAAAATATTTTCCACCGTCATAAAAACTAAGCCATGTACAGAAAAATGGATTTAAATGAAAACTATTTAACTGTACATGAAGTTTAATTTTCATAAATGTGACGACATTGCATAAACATAGTGACTCTTTTTGTATTTTAAAGTTTTTTGAAAATGCTGCAAGAAAAGCGTATTTATTTATTGATTTTTGAATACTTTGCTCTGAAAGATTTTTTTGTAAATGAAGTTGAGAAAGTATCGGCCTACATTTCCTGCTCTTTTTTCTCTCTACAGAGTCATGCAAAACTTAACACTGAGTGACGCAAACAGCACAATCACGTCCAAAGGCTGTGATCCGTGCCTCGAGGCTTCCGTTTTTCGTCTTGCAATTCTGCCGTATGTGCTGATTTCTGTGCCCGCCAACAGCTGCGTGTTGAAGATGATGGTATCGTCTCCTGGCTTTTGGACCAAACGGATGGAAATGTCAGAGTTCCACATGGCCCTCGCAGAGCTGCTGTTTGGATTTGTGGGAAGGTCAACTCACATACATTGTTGTCAAAATTATCTGAATTATATTCATGGCCAGAGTTCAGTTCCAAAGCACAGTCTGTGTAGAACGATATGTTGCAGTGGTACATCCATTACTGTACCTCAAGTATAAAGCCTTCAGGTACAGAATGAGCTTTTGTTGCTTTATTTGGCTTCAGACATTCCTAATTGGTGCAGTTCAACTCGTTTTCTGTAAAGTGGTAAACATAGACTTGAATACAGCATATTTTGGTTTTGTGTTTATTATTAACTGCAGTTGTTCTTTTGCAATACTGAGAGTTTTAAAGAAGCCATCTCCAGGGGAGGGGGGCAAGGACAGATCCAGTTTGGTGAAGAGAAGGGCTTTTAAGTTAGTGCTTTACTTCCAAGCAATTGCAGTTGTTGGTTATTTACCTCTGATTTCAGTTCTTAACTTTTCCGGTCTTTACCCGGTGGACTCACGATGTGTGTTGGAGTCCGTTACATATTCATTTATGGTATGGGTTGGAGGCACCTATCTCTTAATTTACCTCCACAAAGCTTGGACAGAGAAAAACAAAAAGTAACTTGGCACCAGCTGTAGATACAAATAAAACAGTTTGCAGAGATTTTCATTTATCCATTCCACGCCATGTTATCACAGGATCCAGTTCCTTGGAGCAACTAGACTAACGGTTTGTCTAGAAGTTGCTAATCCATGGAGCTGTTTCAGTTCTAACTGCTCATGGGAATTTATATAGATGTATGTAATGTTTTGGTTTTTTGGTGTTTTCTTTGAGAGCAGAATCCCAAAAAAAAACTTTGTGTTCATAGTATGGTAAAAATAAAGAATACATTTTGTTGAGTAGGAACATACTGTGGTCTACTTTCTGCATCAAATAAACGTTTATTTTTCAAAAGAAAATGTACAGAGCAGCGTACTTTAAGAAGCTCACCACTTGAATTCCACAGACATTTTAATGATGAACTTGATTGATTGTTGATCAGAGCTGGGGTTTCTCCCGGGGTGCCATGACCTCCACTGGCCTTTCTTAGAAGCACAGCGGAGTCTAAAATCCCAGGGATACAAATGTAGGCTTAAATCTCTGTTTTTGTCTCCAGGATTTTTTCTTCGCAGTAGTTTATAGGTTGCTAAGTGACTGGAAGGAGTTGTTAATTCGTTTTTATGGCAAATTACTTTTCCGAGAAGAAAAGTAACAGGAATATTCATATGATGCTAATTAATTGTCTTGTCAACAGATTGCCCTTTTTAAAAGTGTGTTAATGTTGAAGCGTGGTAGGAAAACAGAAAGTAATTTATCCAGCCTGATCTGACCCTACCATAGACTGTAAACAGAGATGGACATAGCCGGGTGTGAAGTCACCCTTAAAAAATAACTTTAAAAATGTCTCTTGAAGACTGTCTACTGTATGTTCTGAATGCTGATTGGGTTGGCGAAGGGGCTGTTACTACTTGTAATTGTTTGGATTGTTCACATTTGAAATAAAGAGAAAAAAACAAACAAAACACAACAAGAGCCATGACGTATTTGTGGAAACCCTTTGAATAAATCTTTGTAACTTTGAAAAAAAAAAAAGATGAAAATACCTTACCTCCAGCTCCAGCAAAGCGAAGTCAATTCAGCCGCCATTTTTCTGCGATATGAGAGCCACCATATGGAGCCAGTTGACACTCTTTATTTCTCAATAGAAGTCTTTGGGATTTTGGCTTCATGGAGCATGCAGGCACTTCCTGTTTGGAAACGGGGGTGGGGGGGTCAAGCTGTCTAGTGGTTTACAGCCTATGCACCCTACCTGAGTCAGCTGCCTCTCCTTCGCCGTGTGGCAAATTTGCTGCTCAATGCCTATCCAAAAATGTGTTCATAAGCTTGATGCCCCAGGCGCGTGTGGGAGGAGCTACCAGATGTTTGAAGTCTGATGCTTTCCTGCCCACCATGTCTCTGCCCACCATCCAGCCTCCTGGGGTCAGCGTAGCTGATCCTACGAGTTGATAGTGTCACTGCACACATCACATGTTCAAAGATGAGTCCCTGATTGGTAGATGCGACATAGCGACCTCGCCAAAGTTCAAAAATTTTTGAACTCGTGCCGCTGCTGGATTGCTGCGTCCATTGCTGATATCGGGCCATAGGATCTCAGATTGTGTCTGTACCATTAACAACATTGAAACTGGCCACCTCTGACACGGGAACACAGTTTTAGGCTTTTATATGTATGGAGTTGTGCAGGGGTTGCATTGCAAATTCTTGCAGTTGTATAAGAATAGATCAATTAAACCTCGATGTTTATGTTTAGGTTTGGCTTTCATTTGCCAATTGTCCATTTTAAATGAGCAATACTGAAAAGGCTTTACTTTTCTGAGTAAAGTTGAATTAAAATTGGGAAGAATTGCACTCCAAGACAACTGTCTAGACTAAATGTAAACAAAATAGTGAACTAAAAAAGAAAAAAAAAATCACATTTGACTGTGTTGTCTTAATCTTTAATCAGAATTTTACAGGGAATTATTCATTCTTAGCAAGAAAAGTATTATGTATTGGGTTGCCATAGAAACCAAACAAAATCACATATTTTGCAAGAACTTCAGTCACATGCTTAGTCTATGCCACAAACAAATTTTATTTCCACAAAAGCTGAATAAATGCTATCAAATTTATGTAACAGAAATAACTATTTTTTGCATGAGAGAAGACCTTAGAGTTAATATTGAATTGTATAGACTGCCGTGAGTCTCTTCATAATAAACTTTGGTTTGACTACAGGAAACAGACTTTAAATTTGGGCTACTGAGTAAACCTAATCAGGATGCAAATTAAAACAATGTATTCCTAAAACAAGTTTTTTCAAACAAGACTTATGGAGTTGGAGTTATGACGTTTATAGTCAGTGGGTCTTTACAAAATAGTCCACATTCTAAACCAAATTTTCTTCCTGTTTGTAGAGGTTTGAATCAGCTGTTTTTCTCTCAGTATTACAACTGATTTCTGTTGATCAAAGTTTCTCAGTGCATCTATCCAATCAAAAAAACTTTTTTCATGACACAAAACATTCATTTTACAAATGACTCAGTGAGGAAGAAGAAGGCATGGTGCCTAATTGGCAAACTTTTTCTAAATTAGTATTGGATATTTTTACTGATCTTTTTTTTTAATAGCGAGAGCGCCTGTGAGTGTTGCTGTCTTTAAGTGTGAGTTAACAAGAAAAAGGTGAAAAACACAATTTATATTGATTCTGATGCTACTTTGTGTCAGAAGAGTTAAAAAATCACTGGGATCAATAATTCATGGCACAATAGACTCAAAAACCAAGAGTTCTTAAGTCAAACAATTATCATAAGCGCAAATGAGAAGTATTGAACTAAGTTAAGAAAATAATAACAATGTAGGATTATAATCTTTATTTATTGAAATAAAAGTACGTCATATACTCTTTTTTTTTATGTACTTCGACCTCTTAAATTAGCCAGTATTTCTAGAAACTGTATTACAATCTTAGGCTTTTTAGGTACACCCAAATATGTTAGTGATGTTTTTTAGAACTTCTAATTTTACAAATCTCAAATAATGAGGATTATTTGAGTGATTATGATTAATAATGTTTTTTTTTTTTCCCTTCGTGCATGCTAATACAGGAAACTAGGAAGTGCTTGTTCCTCAACCAAAACACCAGCTTTGCACAACAAAGAAACCTAAAATGCTTAAGTTTTGGAAGCAATTAAATGTTCCATTCAGTGTATTGAGGTAATTTAGCATTACAAACCCATATTTTAGAACTTTTAGATTAGCTGCAATAACTAAATTAAGGCACACTGTTAAGATTATTTCAAAAAAAAGTTTTTGCTTAAAGCAAGCAAAAATATACAGATAATTTCTTACATTTTACATGCCCCTTTACTTTCACAGAAAATAGTGTTAGTTTTATCATTTCTGAATTAGGTTAAAGACGCGTTTATGCATCTTTAACTTTTTCGTCATAAGTTCCAGTGCCCTTGTAAGCTGCCACGTAGCCACTGGTGTCTGGGATGTCCTCACGTCCCGCCTTTCCTTTCCCTTTTCCTGACTCGTCAAACCGCTCCTTGTGGGAACCGGTGTATTTGGTAGAGTCGGTCAGTCTGTCCACTGCTGCAGCCTTGGCCACTTTCTAAAAGCATCAGACAACAAAATGTGTGAGTATAGTCTTTAGTTGATAAACCTATAAAAAGGGAAAAAAATTCACACAACGAAGCACAAAATAACTTCATTTCAATGTCAGTTCCTCCAGGATCTCACAGGACTTTTTTGTGATTGTTGCAGCACAAACAGCCTGAAGTTGCAGCATTTTTTCTTAAAAGTTGGGATCAAAGTTGCAATATTTTTTATTAATAATTTTTAACAAAAGACTGAGGGACATGCAAATTTTGAAGCAGTTGGGGTTTTTTTACCTCAATTTATTGAAATAAAATTTTTTTGCAACTTCACAAAAAAACAAAAACAAATAACAATAATAAATTAAATAAAACAAGTGCAACTGTGAATTCTGAACAATTATATAATAGCAGCATGCTTGATAAATTTTACACAAAAAGGACTAACATTATATTCATGCTTATCATTCAATATTTTAGATGTCTGTTACAGTGGTTTTTTTTTTTAGCATTTACTAGATATAAAATAGAAAGGCCAAGTCAAACACGTTTCTATCATTGTGATTTTGATGTGCTGTCATCCTATTTCTCCTTTGACTATCAAATATAAATATGACAACACTGGTATAGAGTCCACTTTTTTAACTAATCTTTACATGTAAATGCAAGTCAATGTTTTGCAAGTTTCTGAGACTTTTAACCCCAGGTACATCTCTGTAGAAATGTTTGCTTCCAGAAGCTGTATTTTAGAGCTTTATTTTTACTACTACATGTTTGTTTTTTTTAAAAAAGTACTCTAATAGACATCTACAAATATCCCAGAATTAGATGCTACAAGTCGATGTATATTAGACCTCTAATGCAGACATCTTTCAGAACACTAATGGTAGATATTTAATAGAGTAACAAAATAGAGTTGTCCTGTGGTAGACATATATTAGGTATCTAGAAGACATCCTCTGCCTAGTGGGCTGACAACGGAACTTGTGGGAAGCCAACTACATCGCTAAATATAAAATGCAGTTCTTATTTTTGTTGTACTTGAGTGTTTTGATCAATCATGTCGGCACAAGGAAGTGGAGACATTAACCACATATAGTTATGGTACTGATGACACATAGCAGGGGTGGCCAGTCCTGGTCCTCAAGAGCCTCAACCCTGCCTGTTTTCCAGCTCTCCCTTGACTGCTTGATGCTGACTAACTAAATCAGGTGTGTTCAGTCAATCGGGATGTGAAATCACTAATCAGCATCAAGCTATTCAGGGAGAGCTGGATAACAGGCAAGGTTGAGGCTCTTGAAGACCAGGGTTGACCAGCCCTGATCTATATGATTGAGTCTCAAAAATCGGATTTGTGGAGACAGTTTGATGGGTCAAAAATGTTTCTAAAAACAAAACAATTAGCCGAAATTGCAGCAAAATTGTGGTGATTGGACGAAGTTGCAACACGAGAAAAAGACATGGGAATTGGTTGAATTTGCGGGAATTGGTGCAATAGTAGCGCTGCAACATTTTGGAGGATCTTAAATGTATTTCCCCAAGTCCAGTTACAGGACATTTGATATCAAATGAATGCTAACTGTAAATGTATGTAGTTAAGATGGCAAACACTGAATTTTCAAATAAAATGTTTACAAAACATCAGCAACTGCATTTTCAATACAAAACTGCGCTTTCTCAACATAAAGGTAAATGTACTATTGTAAATGTGAAATAATGTGCAAAAGTAAATCAGTTGACAAAACATGACATTCAGCAGGACTCCACAAAGTCTTGACTCAAGACGTTGGGATCATAGATCAGGACTTACAGTGACTCCGACGTTGGCAGGTTCCTTCCCAGCGAGCAGACTGTAAAGCTGCTGAAGAGCCTCGTCTTTGCTCTTGCCTCTGAAGCGCTTGGGGGCCAGTTCAGTCAGAGCCTGGTTGAACTGCTCGAAGGTGATTACACGAGCTGACTTTGCCCTAAAAACACACAAAGGATGGAAGGACGAAAGGAAAAATCTATTCCATTAGCCTTTGTTCAAGTCTTTAGATTTAAGCTAGAGTTTTTGTGCTCAATATAATTTTTTCTCAAAAATGTTTTATAGAAGCTGAGTTAAAGAAGTCACTACAGAAGCCAAGTGACCTGAACTGAGTGAGCCAGCAGACTTTTTTTGTGAAGAAGCCTGCATTTTTCCGACTCCTGGTATGAAGATCACAGGAGGCGGAAGACCCTACTTGTGGACCATGCCTTCTTGACAGATCGAATTGGACCAGGTGACTTCAGACCGCTTGGTGAGGAGTACGGCTCTTTGCTCACTCAGTCACAGCTTAGTGGTTCGAGGAAAACGTACAAACATCCTCCTCTCTAAGGATCCCTTCTCAACTCATCACCTGAACACCTTTTTCACACAGAACACTTTTTTCACCTCCAGTACAACTGTCATTTCAATATTTTATTTATATTATTTTTGTTTCTTTTATTTAACTTCTAGTTCATTATGTGAGACTCCTGTCTATATTTTGCATTTGCTGAAAGCTTTTCAATATTTTGTCATTAGGTCTAGTATTTTATGATTGTTTAAAAGCAAACACCGATAATTCATGAGTCATATTTTTCTCTCATTATGAAGCTTGTGTAGAGCTGTTTTATGAAATCTCCTATTTAATAAAATTACTAATTTATTAACCAAATTTAGGGTGTAATATTCCTGTATTTACCTCTTTTACACTACACATCTCTACTTCTTATCTTGGATCTTAAATTGTAACATTGCTGTTTTGTGTTCATTCTCTCACTAAAAACAGCCTTCCTTCAATATGCTGCCATTTTTAAATACTAAAAGTCAGTCATTGTGTAGGAATTTCTCGAAGTTATGTGTACTGTCACACCCCAAGTTTTTCAACTTTTTAAAGAAGTTCCTCAATCAGGACCTGGAACACACTAAAGGAAAAAACACACAGGGCCTGCTGTGGATAAGGCTGTTTGGGTGGAGAATAGATCAAGTTGAGTCAAGCTTGTGACTCAAACATTTGTAGACATTGCTTTTCTTCTGGTGTTCTGATGACTTTTTGGCACGATGATGAAAAATGTCCACCAAATGAAAACTTGAAACACCTTTAGCTTCATTTAGTCCCAACAGCAATGTTGACCCTAAAGAAGAAGACTGGCTTGCTAAACACATCCTTGGCACATCATGGCTGTGTGACCTCAGGTAATACTTTGAATAATCAGTTCACTTTTCACAGTTTGCATGGTGCAGTGTGTGTTCAGAATTGAAAAACGGTTTTGTAATCCTGTGCTAATTAAGAAGATTACAAACCAGCTCTGAAACCCTTTGAATTTTCAGTTTCACATTAAAGAGCATGCTTTCTCTTTTCCCAAAACAAAATGACATCAAGATTCTAGTTGATGACATAACTACATTGCAAGCCATCAGTCCAAAAGCACGACTGATTAAGGCGACGGTGGCCCTGAAGAACAATCACAACAACAAATCTCTCAATGCAAACACATATTAAAGATCACAACAACAATTAAAAATGCAAAACAAATAAGAAAAACTACATTACATTTTAGAAATCAAAACCAAAACACAGTTAAAAAATGAAATGAAGTAAAATTAAAATATTGCAGAAAACAAAAGTAATTTCCAGAAATCAATATGAAATGTTAAAAAATGAAGCAAAAGAAGACACCAGAAAAGGTTACTTTTTTTTTTACTGTTTCTATTGTTTCATTTAATTTACATTTCATTTTGAGCTATGAAATTTACTTTTGTTTTCTGAAATGTTTTTCTTTTTTACAGAAACTGGAAAAGGTAGGTACTATGGGACATCGCGGATTGGATGATGTTTGTCCATCATTCCAACCAAAAGTTATTTGGCATGAAGCGATACCACATAATCATAAAACTAGTGTATTCATTCATTCATTCATTCATTCATTTTCCAATCCGCTTTATCCCTTTCGGGGTCACGGGGCTGCCGGAGCCTAACCCGGCTACTCATGGGCGAAGGCAGGGTACACCCCTGGACTGGTCGCCAGTCTGTCGCAGGGGCCACAATCACACACCCATACACACACACATTCACACCTAGGGACAATTTCAAGTAACCAATTAACCTATGAAGCATGTTTTTGGACGGTGGGAGGAAGCCGGAGTCCCCGGAGAAAACCCACGCATGCACGGGGAGAACATGCAAACTCCACACAGAAAGGTCCACCAGCCAGGACTTGAACCGGGAACCTTCTTGCTGTGAGGCAGGAGCGCTAACCACTGCGCCACCATGCAGCCTAAACTAGTGTATTATTAATTGAATATATAACATACACAACATTGAATATACAATACTGAATTTAATATTGAAGACGCATTTCAAAAATGTCAAAAGTCATCATCCAATCCATAGTACCTACTTTTGCAATCCAGTAACAAGGAATCAGAATTTGACCTGTGCCGAACTCTAAAGCTGACATGGAGGAATATCGAAGTCTTCATAGCAAAATGTAACTGCTCTCTTATCATCACTTGTATTAAGCAGAAATCCTAAAGGTAAAAGAAATAAACACCTGTTTATTTTATTTAGGTAAAATCAGTCATTTAGCTGTAGCTTGATGAACTAAAATCTTACTTGACTTTGCTGAAAACAATGTCTACATCTGTGGTGGTCACGTTCTTGCCATCAGTGATGTGGCAGTCTTTGCAGATCTTAGCAAAGTTCTTGCCATTCATCTCTTTTCCTGTGGCTTTGGTGTCTCCATGAACAGCGAACTTCTGGAAGGCGGTCTCGACTTCAGCCAGAGAAACTGTACCGTCAGCCATGCTAGTTGAACACAAAACTTTACATGAGTTGAGCCTATAAATACAAAGTGTTAAGACAGACAAAGCACTCACTTGGAGAGTAATGTTTGGACCGATTTCAAATTAATAGCTACATTTGGTTAAATTTAAGTAGTAAACCAATTTCCAGAGCCAGCAAAAAATCAGTGAAAGATGACATTAATGTCCTCTAGTTTGTATTAAAATATAAAAAATATACTGTGTGGGCCAAAAACGTACTTGGCAGCCCCCAATTCTGCAAGTTGTCTCACTTTAAAAAATGAGAGGTCTGTCTCTTTTTTTTTTTTCCTAGTTGCACTTTTTCAAATAGGGAGAAAAACTGAATGAAATAATGACCAAAAAATTCATTTTGTATGATTTTAAGAGGATTTTTATATTGGTGCAGAGTAAAAGTATTTAACTAAAATCGTGCATCTCTATTCTTTGTAATGTAACGCTGGTTGGCCAATATTTCCTGCAATAGTTCAGCAGGCTTGAACACACTGCTGCTGCTATTTTGGCCCATTCCTCCATGTAGATCTTCTCAGGAGTTTTGATGTTTTGGGGCTGTTGTTGGGCAACACCGATTTTCAACCCCCTAAAAATTCTCCTTTTGGTGGTGCTGGAGAGGATGCAGCCTGGCTGTTTAAGAGTGAGGACAGGTGTCTTTTCCTGCAGATAACTGTCATACCTGTTCCCATTAAAAAATTCCTTCTTAGGAAGGAATTGACAGGTTTTTGAGGGACTGAAATTGTGCTTGCTCATTGGAGCTAAATACTTTGTTTCTGATTGTGAAAGTGTATCCATGATGAATATTACAGACCTCTCTCGTCTTTTTAAATGGAACAACGCACAGAAGTGGTGATTGCCAAATGCTTTTTTTCCCACTTTATATTATACATTGATGCTATTAGTAAATTGGCTGCCTGGCTGCCAAGAAATTGCCTTTTCTCTCCTGTACACACGCAGATACTTGTGCTGGTGTTACAGAAGCTGCTCTCCAGCCACTTTAATTAAATTACATCAGTTTCCTAATAGCTTCTCTGCACTACAGTCCGGAGTGCATGTTTCTGCCCTCTCCTTTTCTTTTACTTAGCCATTTTACTGGCCACACACACACAGTGCAACTACTACCTCATTTCATACTTTAGACATATTTTCTATGCATATATTTAAAGTTAACGCGCTCACTTTTAAATACATGAGCATGTTGATCTGACAGAATGAGACACGATAGGCCTGAATAAGAAAGCAAATCTTTTGTAAACATTACATGTCTTAGTTTGCATCTCCAAAAACAAGTGTAGCCTACTTACAATGCAAATTAAAGGAATACGTGTCTTAAGTTTTATTCAAGAACTGAAGCACACAACAATAGAAGCTTATTTATGCTGTTAACTGATTCACATTGCCTGTCCCTTTGCCCCAGATCAGTGCACCCCAAACTTTGACACAATAATGGAAACAAATGGCGTACCTGCTTTTGTGAAAGAAGGATGCTCTGTTTGGATTTTGGCAGATCTGTTTGGTTGCTTTGTCTTTTTCTTGTCTGTCTTTGTCCTTTCGCTCCCCTCCTTCCTGCCGCTCCCTGCTTATTCACAGTAAGGACACAGATGGAGTGATACAGAAAGGCAGGGAGGAGAAGGGAGGAGGGAGAAAGTACCAGTCAGCACAACAATGACATCATAGCTGCTCAGTCCTACTATATTAGCTCACTCTACCCCTTTCCTTCGCTGTGCAGATTTGCTGGATGGATTCAAGGATTCCTCTGGCATCTATTATTTTTTTACTTTATTCAATTTTTTTTATAGGGTAGCTGGCTAGCTTGCTCTCTCTAGCTAGCTAGCTAGTGAGAGAGAGAGAGAGAGAGAGGAAGAGGGAGGGAGAAAAGGACATTATACATTTTTGTATGCTTGTTTTTCCAAGATTATAAACCTTGTTCTTTATTATCAAAAAATGGAAATATAAAAGATCAGCTCCCAGTTTCCTGACAGTTTCACCTCTTGTACCACCGTCTGAACCATTTAAACAGATGATAACTCCGTGGTCACACAAATCTATGTTTTTATCAACAAATTACACTCCCTTAGAGATAGGGTGAGAAACCTGGTCACCCAGAGAGAGCTCAGTGTCGGATCGCGGCTCCTCCACATCGAAAGAAGCCAGTTGTGCTGGCTTGAGCATCTAGTCTAGATGCCTATTAGACGCCTCCCTAGGGAGGTGTTCCAGGCACATCCCACATGGGTGGAGGCCCCAGGGAAGACTCAAGACATACTGGAGTGACTGCATCTCTTAGTTGGCCTGCGAACACCTACGGGTCCCCCCAGAGGAGCTGGAGGAAGTAACTGGGAAGAGGGAAGTCTGGGCATCTTTGCTTAGACTGCTGCCCACACAACCTGGTCCTGGATGAGAGGAAGAAAATGGATGGATGGATGGATGGATGGATGGATGGATGGATGGATGGATGGATGGATGGATGGATAGATGGATGGATGGATGGATGGATGGAGGGATGATAGATGATTCCTAATATGCTGGTATAGTTCTACCAACACAATTATGTTTAATTATGAGAGACAGAGTATCGAAACTCCAATATTTTTTTAATCAAAATGATTACAAAAAGACTGCAACAAGAACAATATAAATATCAATAACATTAACTTTACATGAAGAGAAAAACTCAATTTACATAAAAAATGTTTCAAGTATTGACATATTTTAAGTATCCTATGAACAAAATTAATCAATAACAAAATATCTTTGAACTTTTACGCTATTCTATTACAATTTATCCTTACCTAAAAAATTTAACTTTAACAATGTTAAAGTTATAACAAAAGCAACAAATAAAACAGTATTGTTCTTCAAACTTCCTAACTCTCAAAGCCATGATGGTTGCATAAAAGCAGCAGCTTTTCAAATCCTCAGTGTGAGAACCTGTTTCTCTTTGCTGACAAGACAAGGTTTCCAAAACAGTCTCTCTACAGGTGTACTAAGGGGAGTGGCTGCTCTGCACCGTAGTGAAATGTTCTTGATAAGTGAAAAGCCACTCAGGGAGTCCAGTCCCTGCAAGGTTGATCCAAAATAATCTGATACTCGGCTTTCAGCACTCGTGAAAGTGTCCTCTTCATCCTCCACAAAGCAAAAGAAATCATTCTCTTGGGTTGGACTAGACCAGCTGCCTTTATAATGTTCTGCTTACCACCACCTCTCTGCAAGAACATCAGTCATTTGTCAGCTCGCCTGCTTGGCCTGAGTTTGTCAACCTGACTCTTCTCTGTCTGACCCAGCTCAGCCCGAACCTGCCCTATCTGACCCAGCCTGCTGGACTTTGCCTGTCTCAATACCTCCTGCTGTGTTCCACATCCTACAGAAAAAAAGCCGGTGTTACTTCTGTCTGAGTTTTGTGCATTCTGGGGTTCAGCTACATCCTCCCAAAAATCTGACAAGTAAAGTTCCATAAAGACAATTGTCTTGGAGGATATTCAAGGCAACTGTAAGTGGCATTATTGTGGTGCAGTTTTCTTTTATGAACAGATGTTGTCTTTTTTTGATGGCTGATAGACCAAACTCTGCTGACACTGTGCTCAGCTCGACAATGGGAATGTCTCAAATCCAAGCTAAGACATCATTAAAGCAGTTCCATCTTGTAGAGCAGGGCACAAGAAGTTTTCTGGAAATCACTTAATCCACTGTTTCAGCGGTGACAGTGGCAAAAGTCGCAAAAAAGAGAAAACAGCCAAACAATGACGCAGATGTCCCGCTAGCTAAGCATAAATACCCTTTGCAAGCCCCCTATTGGGAAGACCATTGCATCTACCAGGGAACACCACCAAAAATTATGTGCAAAATGACAGTGGTACTCACCCTGCGAGTCCAGTCATAGCTTTGCTCCCAGCACACACAAACAAAAAGCTGGAGCACTCCCAACAACCACTACGTCACCCCAAAACAAAAGACATCATCAAAACGTGTGGCACCCAAAAACAGAAAGGCATGAAAGCCCACACAAACTAAACTTCATGCACAAAACCACCCACCAACAAAAGCGGAAACCACAATACAGCCAACCAAAGTAGCATCCTGGACGAGCCCCCAATTTGTTACGACTGGCTTTAGACCTTAACAAATGAAAGGGAAGACAAAACCAGTTGTAACACTCAAAGTACATTTAATATGTTTAAAGAAGAATAAACAACTAAGAAAACAAAAGT
Source organism: Adrianichthys oophorus (assembly GCA_036245035.1). Taxonomy (NCBI): domain Eukaryota; kingdom Metazoa; phylum Chordata; class Actinopteri; order Beloniformes; family Adrianichthyidae; genus Adrianichthys; species Adrianichthys oophorus. Next base: position 3,515,414 of record BSAI01000009.1, on the reverse strand, counting down.
ATGAAGATGTGATGTTGCATGTGTGTCTGCGAATGAAGTGCATGTTTGTAAAATGGAGAGAGCAAACAGAACCAAACACGAGTGCCTGCAGTGGATTAGATAGAACATCATCTGCAGCGCAGGATCTGGCGTTGCAGGAAAACCAGAGGAAGAGTCCTTCTGAAGAGTTCCCAAAGATGCTGTTTTATAACTATCACCTGATTTCCAAAAACCTGCACCTGCGCAGGAGGAGGAGAGACAGAGCAGGAACCAGGAACGGCCATGGCCATAACACAGAGGGCATGGCGATCAAAAGAGGAGGAAAAAATTATATCTAAACCGAACACCGCACTCAGTGACATGCACACACGGGAAGGGAATGGGGTCCACACCAGGCAACACACACATGCAAGCTGCACTCCCACCATTGTCGCCCAATATGGGATATTTTGATTTGATTCAGTTAACAACTTTCTTCAGACAGATCAATCTGGTGGGATTAAAAGAACAGAAATTGATGTATTGATTGAGTCAATTCATCATTACACCCCTAGTCTTAAGTCTTATTATGAAAAAGCGCCATCTCTCCCACCACACACACGCATGCACACACATGAAGAGCAAACTCTACAAATCGAGGGACTGTATTGCTACACGTTTGAGTAGCAATACTGTAGTATTGTAACTTAGTAGTAACTTTAAAGTAGTAAAGTTAAAGTAGTAACTTTACTTGGTTTATTTTTTCTTTTTGAAGACATGACTTTTAATCCAAAAATTGTCCTCAATTCTTTTACAAGTATTGCAAGTATTGATAGCAATAAGGCTAAGTGTCTTTCTGTATTATCAAATGGCAACTGATTTTTTCCCTTAAAGGACATAGAAACCAAATGTTGGCTTATGACATGTCGATTTAATGTCCTTTTTCTTTTTCAGAGACTTAAAATGTGTGGAAGCCAAATGAACGTTGCTTCTGTTCTGGGTGACGGTGAGACTTGAGACTAAGGGAAGGAGCATTACAAGACAAGTCTTTAGGGCTTAAAGTAGGAGAAAGTTGTCAAGGACTGTCCCACAACTTCTCACAGAGAACGCTGTCCTCAGTGTGTAATCACTGCTCAGTTTGCAACAATGACAGATTCATAGTATAAAACGTTTTTCAAAAGGTCATCTGAACTAGATTTTTAAGTCAGAAACGTTTCACTTTTCATTTAAGAGTCTTTCTTGATTCTAAAAACAATCTGGTCAAAGAACTGGTTTTCTTCAGGAGGAGAAGTTGGACTTGATAATGATGATGGCAAAGTGACCAAAACAAAAACATGACTGGTTTCAGATTACTCTGACCTAGAGGTTCACTGATAGCCATCCTAATGGTTGTTATGAGTCCTGAGAAAGGCTTGGGAACTCATGTGTTCATCCAAAACATTTTCACCAAGAAGAGTTGAACTCCCACATTACACCCCATCAATGTGAGCCTAAACTGCCAACTGCTAAGGTGCCAAAGTCCAAAATGATTATAATCTATTCCTTGTGTATAACTGATTTGGTTTGTTAAACTCATATGTTGTGTTGATCTGACCTGTTCCTTTTTATATTACAATGAAGATGTTGGCATTGTTAGAAAACATTTCACTTGTTTGTTATGTTTAGCTGAACTGACATTAAATGATCGGAACATGCAACACCTTGGATTTTGAAAAACTTGATCATGACATTAAGTTGTGTGTCTGTAACCTTCAAACAATACCTTTGGGTTTTCTTCTTGTTAGGAATGTCTTTCTATTGTTCTAGACCCATTTTACATGTCAAATGTAGAATGGCTACAAACTGCTGTGTTTTTAGTTGTCTCACAAATGAAATACCTCTGGATGTTGGAATGATTTAGCATTTGATGCAGAAATGACCTTGAAACGACTCCTTTTTTACCTTCTTAATTTTCTTTTTCCCGTTTTACTCATAACAAAGAATCTTTTTATTTTGAAAAGGTTGTGAGTATTTCTAAGGAATTCAGAAAATGAAAACAGACAAACAAAGCTGTTTCAGTTTGCAGTTATACTGAAAGACATGACGTCGAAGCAACTTCTGATTCTCGCCGCTTCTCATTATGCTCAAGAAGATCATTTTCATTTCAGGACAAAATGTAAACAATGTTTTTCCATTAGACTTCTTCTTGGTCATGTAGAAAAACAAAGTTTAGCTTATTATGGGATAGTATGTTTTTCACTGTGGGAACCAGTGAGCACAGTACTTTGTTCACATGACAAACAAAGACGTTTATTTTGACACCAGACGCCAGCATGAAACCTGCAGCTCAGTCATGTAAGAAACTGAGACTGTGAAGAGCTCAACAGTTAGTCAGGTTTCCTTCCACAAGAGAAATAAAAAAACCAAGAGGCATCAATGGTTGACTTTTCCTGCTAGATGTGGTCTAAATTCATTTGCAAATTAGTAGAATCAAGGCAAATTCTCAGTAAATCCCACAATAAAGAAAAAAGTACATTAAGTCATAATGATTCAGGTGAATATTTAATCCATTCATTTTCAAAACCAGCTTTAATTCCTTTTGGGGTCACAGGGTTTCTGGAGCTACTGTTGAGTATAGGGGGGATTTGCCCTGGACAGGTAAGCAGTCTGTTGCTGTCCACACAACCACACACACATTAACGCCTAGGGACAATTTAGAGATGCCAATTAACGCAGAAATCCCATGCATGCATGAGGAGGACAAGCAAACTCCAAACAGTAAAGTAAGGCTTTCTTGCTGTTGCGTGAGAATGTGAACCACTACACCATTGTGCAATCTGAGATGAATGTTTCCTATAAAAATCCTTTTTTCATGTTCCCTCTGTTTGACTGCCTTGTGTGAATTTCCCTCCATTCCAGTGTGTAAGTATATTTATTGTCTTTGATACAGTCTCAGTTATTTCACTCAAACGCTGAGAACAGGTTATACAGGAAAATTCCCCCTGTGTGTTTACAGTAGAAACAAAAATGTACCTTTAAATATCAGCAAAACTGTCTTTGTGAGGTTAGAAAACACTTGACTGTACTTGGTGTTCCTATAAAGAGTTTTTTTTTGCACTTCTGATATTTTGAATAATCAAATTCTAATAATCTACTTATTTCATTTCATCTAGCACTATGGCTGAATCTGGCTTTCCTTTACCACCAGATTCTTTATGTCCTCTGTGTGCAGATGGACTCAGAGATCCAGTCACCATTCCCTGTGGTGACACTTACTGCTTGGAGTGTATCAAGATCTACTGGGATCAGTTTGACCATATGGGAGTATACAGCTGCCCGCAGTGTCGTGCCACCTTCACCCCACGGCCCGTCCTGCGACGAAACCTCCCAGATGTCCAGCACCAGCCCCGCCAACAGCTTCCAGAGCTCACTCCATTTTCATACATGCACCGGGAATCCTACTGCGATTTCTGTGTTGGTCGTCGGAACAAAGCCGTAAAGTCATGTCTCGTGTGTTTGGCTTATTACTGTGAGACACATGTCAAGCCGCACTACGAGTCGTCTACTTTTAAAAGGCACAAGCTGGTGGATGAGACGGGACACCTGGACAGAAAGATTTGTCCCCAGCACGAGAAGGGCCTGGAGCTTTTCTGTCGCACCGACCAGATGTGCATCTGTGTGCTGTGTACTGTCAGAGAGCACCGCAGCCATAACATCGCGTCTGCTGAAGAAGAACGGATCGAGAAGCAGGTGAGTTTTCATCCGCGGGCTCCACATGATTGACCAGAAGGTCTGAAGACCTTCTGAAAGCTTCTTACATGCTGTTCAAAATCTGCCTCACTATCATCATTTCAATAGTTTCTTTAAGTCTCATGAAGGGTAGCGACAGAATTTTAATGTCTGAATTGTCTCCTTTTCTTCATGGGTGTCCATCAGAAAGTCCTGGTGGTGACACAAACGGAAGTGCAGCACATCATATCAGAAAGGATGAAGGAGCTGCAGGAGCTCAAGCACAACGTGGACGTCCTTAAGGTGAAATCAAACATCTTCAACACCTGCATTCCTTCACCTTTTCTCAATGCTTTTCTCATACAAATGTGTTTGTTCCTGAAAGCTTCTGACTTGATTTTTCAGAGCGCTGCTCAGAGAGCACAGACAGAAAGCGACAAGACGTTCCACGAAATGCTGCAGGCAGTCGAACGCTGGAAGGCGGAAATCAGTCAGATGATAATGGCCAACATGCAGGCTGCCATGTCACAGGCCGACGGCTACGTGGAGCGCTTGGAGCAGGAGATCATGGAGCTGCAGAGACGGGATGCTGAGCTGCGACAAATTCTTGAAACAGAGGACAACATTCATTTCCTGCAGGTGCTGGAGGGTCACGCGTTGGTTTTAAATCTCTATGTTAAAAGGTGCAAAGCAACAGTAACTTTCTTTATTGGCTAAACAGAATTTCCCAACCTTGTGCGTTGCTCCTGAGGCCATGGTGCCCAAAGTGCTCATCAACCCTCAGTTCTCCTTCGGGGAGATCAGAAGAACAGCCACAGAGATGAAGGAGAATCTGGATGACATTTGTAAAAAGGAGCTGAGCAAAATCTCCAAGACAGGTAAGTTCCTGCAGAGAATATGAGCAGGTAATGAACTGAACTGATCCACCACAGATCACACTAACACTTCAAATCTTCAGTTAGTGAAACTCCTGTCTACATACTCTTGCCACGGAATGGAGAGAAGCGTCTTAAAGGTGAGTTGATAATTAATCATCTGCAGCTGAGCAACAAGCAACTTAAAATCTACAAGAATGTTCACGTTTTTAATATCCTAACAGTTCCTTCCAGGAAAGATTTTCAGGAACCCAAATCTAGATCAGACTTTCTCAGATGTGAGTCATTCTTTTTCTAAATCAGAGTCAGAATGTGCCATCTTAATGGTAACTAATAGAGAAATGTGTGTTTGTTTTGTTCAGATGCCTGTAAACTGTCCTTTGATCCAAACACGGTGTACAAAGAGCTGCTTTTGTCAGATGGGAATCAGAGGGTCACCAGAAAGAAGTCCATACAGTTTTACCCGGATCATCCGGAGCGCTTTGACGGCTTCTCCCAGGTGCTTTGCAGAGAGTCCATGTCTGCTTTCAGATTTTACTGGGAGGCGGAATGGAGCGGAGAGTTTTCCATAGGGGTGGCCTACAAGGGCATCAACCGCAAGGGCAAGAACTCCCAAAGCCTGCTGGGCTACAATGACAAGTCGTGGAGCCTGCTCTGCTCTGACTCGGGGTATTCAGCCTGGCACAACACAGCAGACAAAGACCTCCCCAAGGCTCCCCGCACTACTAGAATAGGAGTGTATTTGGATCATCCAGGTAACACCTTGGCCTTTTATGCTGTGTCAGACACAATGCAGCTCATCCACAAATTCAAAGCCCACTTCAGCGAGCCTCTGTATGCTGGTTTTGGTGTGGGCTCTTCGGTTACTCTGTGCCAGCTGAAGCAAAACACTTTGCCTTATTCCTAGAATACAAGAAAACGCTCTCCTCTAAGGGTAGGGTTTTGTATTAACTGTCAGCATCCACAGACCATTGTTCACACTGCACTCACTTTCTAGACATCATATCAAATAAGATTTGACAAGCAAAACTTTAACCTCACTGGTGATCATCTCTTTTCAGAATGTGTGTATATGTAGAAATCATATTTTAAGGACATTTTTCAATAACTCTTTTCAAGACATATTGACAATTTTTGTTTTAATAACATGTAATTATTTTAACTTGTTTTGGAGAACACATGACTTCAAAGGTGAAGAGGCTTTACCTCAGCTGTTTTCAGATTTTTCCCTATTTTTTTAAGTCTGTAACACGTGTCTCACCCAGGTAAAGGTTGGTTGTCATTGACACACTCCTGGTAAATGCTGCAGCAATGTCAGACAATGAACCACTGGAGGTCAGCAAAGTCAACATTTTAGACAATTGCTTCTTAAACCAAAGCAACCGGCAATAAAGACGACAAAAAATTGTTGATAATTTTTAACAAAAACCTTTGTCTTTAGATCTTTAGAAGGAAACAATCAGAAACAATGATACTTTGCTAAAAGCTAAAGCACAAAGGAGCATTTCGCTGCTTCGCATCAAGTTTTTTCTTCTTTCAGTAAAATCGTGGTTGCATACACTTTTGTAATTTTCTGTTTCTACAAGTAACAGTACAGCAAACACACTGATCAATGTATGGATGGTTCATACATATATATTTTGTTTTACTGATGTCATTTATTGTTAATAAAAAGTGTTTCTCTCTTTGTCTTTCCTTTTATTGATGTAATTGTCCCCATCAGACAGATGTGCCACCATAAGTAGAGTACTAAAGGGTTTCTCACGATTTCTTACAAAATACATTAAACATCATTTGTAACTGAATCTATAAATGGTCATTTAACTTGAGCAAACCATAATATGTTAATAAGTGGAGTTTTGTATTGATTAGTCATCAGTCGTTATTTTCTGAACCTGCTGAATCCTTTTTGGGGTCACGGGGTTGCTGGAGCCTGTCACAGCTTCTGTTGGTTGAAGTGCAGGATACATTGCGTGCAGGTCACCTGTCTGTCCCAAAGCACACAGTCAAACACACTCATACACACTTAGGGACAATTTAGAATTATCAATGAACTTATGAAGAATGTCTTTGGACTGGGGGTGGAAGCTGGATAAAACCCACTCATGCACGAGGAGAACATGTAAACTCTATTGATTAGTCAATTATATATATTTTTTTCTAAACCTCAAGATCACACAGTCTCATTCATAAGACTAAGGCTAAGGCAGTTGCATGTTTGATGCCTATTCTTTAATTCTACACACTCGTGACAAAACTACAGTAAAACTAGTGAATTTAAATAGAGTTTACATGTCTAATACATTCATAATCAGTTCAGAAAGTATTGAGTATTGAAACTAACGCACTAAAGAAAAAGGTATTTTTGTGAACAGAATTTTTAATTTTTTTTCATTTTGACAATAAATAAAGTGAGCCATTAAAAAGTGTTCCTCTAAATCTTTTCAGCTGCAAATTACAATCTGAATTTTTTGTAAATCTGTTGATTTTCTAAAATGTCTGACAGTTTTTTTTGTTCCTGTCCCTATTTTATATTAAAAAAAAAATTACACCATGAGGATCAAAACTAAATTATAATATAAAATAATTTACCATTGTAATAACAGTCATTTTGAATGTTTTCTTTGTTTCTGATTCCAGTCCAACTGTGCAGTGCACTTGAATTTCATGAGCTTTCTGGAGGCTGGTATATTTTTCTCTGACTAAACCACATTTTCATGCTGATCTTGCTATGAACTTGTCTCACGGTTCGTCAGTCTTCCATCTTTGTGGTGACACCATTTGTTAACCAAATAACTCTTATCAACAGAAGTCCATTTCACGTATTCCACAACATGGAAACTCTGTTTGTGGTTGGTACAATAGAAAGCTCCTTTATGCAAATGATGGGTGTTTCAGCCAAAACGAAAAATAACAAAACTTAATATCAAGCTGCGTAAGTTCAAATCATACTTTGGCAACATTTTTTATCTTGATGAAAAAAATAAAATCCAAAGTGACAAAATGCAAAGAATCTGAACAGTTGTGGTTCAGAGTGTTTCGCTGGCACAGAGCAGAGATGAAAATTTGAATCAGACAATGTTCATTTTAAAAACTGAATCTGACTGGATGGCTCAGTTGGCTGCATGTAGGACCAGCGTGTAGAAAACCAGAGTTTGTTTCCCAGGGGGCATGATGAGCTTCATCCACTGTGAAACCCAGAAACATTCAATTCAAATATTTAACAAATACAGATTATAAATAGCACAACTAAAAGCTTGTAAATTCTTACAGTCTATAGAACTGTTATAAAAAAATAACACTAAAAGTAAGGATAACTTTTATAAGGATAACATCACACATATGTTTGCTTGAGGTTTAAAATGACCTCCATTATAAGAGTCAAGAAAACTATAAATGACTGATGCAACTTAAGGCTTGAAAATTCTTATAGCTTATTAGGTTTTCATTAAAGCTGAGGAACCACCACATAGTAATTCTATTAACACTGAGAATAAGAGACAAAGTACTGAATATATGTAATTAGAGATATCTAAATAACTTGACAGCAGGTCATCATGTCGTGTCAGGCTATTCTAATGAAAGCATGAGTGAAGGAATTAATTAAAATTGGTTGGATGTGAGCGAAAATAAAATGGTATTTAATTAGCAGCATTTGTTGCACAAATTGAGTTTGGATTTACTAAACGTTAAAAGTATAGGCTAACAATAGCCTGAGCTTAACTCTTCAAGTATTGGGCATGTTTAATCAAGTGTTCTTGGGCCTAAATAAAGACATTAACAATGTTCAATATCATACATGTTTCATGTTTCTCTTGGTCTTCTTTCCTCTTTTTTTCTAAATTGGACGCCAAATGGGTTTGTCCTTTTCATTTTATTTTGCTCACAAAATTAAACAGTTTAGCATCTTCTGACACCAACTACCGCTTAGCATCACATCAGCTCAGCCTTGGACTAAACCAATACTTAGTATAAGTTGTTTGAGAGATTGGAATTGAGCTTAAAAATACATTCATGGTAAACGCAATCCATAATTTGGTGTGATGAATTGAAGTGGTTTATTTTAATAGTAGTTGGAGCTTAAGATGAGCGTTTGACAGAAAAATACTCCCAATGACCTGTGTGTGATTCACCCAAATTGCACCCCCCTCTCGCATTTGTTGACTTGATTTATTCCACAGTGGAGCGTGTAGGTGAGGGCGTTTGACATTTAAATCCACACCTTCAGATAACGAAAAAGACTCGCTCTGCTATTCATATTACAGAAACAAAATACTGAATGAGTTTTTCCCTGGAAAACGCTGCCCTGGACGACCGTCCATGTCTGTCGGAGGAGGAGCTACCAGCTAATGTTTTTAGCCTGATTGCCACATGGAGCGGTGTCTGTGTTTATTCCATTTACAATCCATAGAAGACACTGAGGATGTTGAGAGATCAGGTTTATTTATTTTGAAGAGCTCCACAAAAACATTGGTTATCCCGTCTCTATGTTTGGGTTCATGAGATCATTCAGAGACTCTCCCAGTACAGTCAGCTTCACTACCATTGTGAGAACTGTGTCTGAACGGCCACTTCCACTGTGTTTCAGTCTCTTTCTGAACGAGTTTGAAGCTTTCTGTCCCGCATTAACCCAAGAGGAAAAAATAAAAATAAAAAAAAGAATAAACTCTGGCGGACCTTTTTATCATTATTATTATTGTCTCAATGAATTGGTGCCCCGCCACCACTGGGCACCAAGGAGGCCCTAGCACCACGCCAAAACCCCAGCAGATAGTCAAGGCACGGCAACACCCAAGAGTCCATGGAGCCGCCCCAGAATAAAATAGCCACAACTATAGAGAAGGTTGAAGATTTAGCACCTTTTTGTGAGCTTAGGAATGTGAAGTGGCAGTGTGTTGACAGAGTAGACCACAACATAAGCAAACTAAATGCAGGCAAATCACCTGTTTTTGTTGTTCAAAAGGCCTGTGCACACAAACAGTGACCAGCAGTCTGAAATGAACCAAAGCAGAACCTTCGGCTTAAACCCCAAAAACATTTTCCGGCTTCTTCTCCAAACTGAGCTCTGAAAGCTTCAAATGTTCATTTCAGCCTGAGCAGAGCACTTCTGCAGCAGCTTGGTATTTAGTTTTGGGTGTGTCTCCTGCAGGATTTTCTTGCATTAGTCCAGATTTGCATCTATCTGCATACATCATACTCACTATTATCCTGTTGGATGTCACAAAGTTGCTGGAGCCCACACAGCTACCGAAGAGCGAAGGCAGTATCCACCCTGGACAGTTCACCGGTCCATCACAGAGCCTTCTTCATCATAGGATCGACATGAACAGCACAGCTGCTGACCTGCCCAGCCTCCCTGGAATCGCTGCTTTCCATGATGCGACTGTGTGCATGATTACAGTCACCATTAACTTGGTCCTGTCTCTGCCTTTGAATGGTTACGTGATGTGGCTGATTCTCAGGGGAGTCGGCGGGACTTTGGCCTCAGACTTCTTTTCTCTGAATCTGGCTGTGTCTGAAATCCTTTTCTCTTTGTGCAGCATCTTCTATGTAGTTTACTTCACACTCAAATCTTTATTTTGCTTTGAAGTCTTCATTTTTGCACTTGGATTTGTTTTCACAGCACATCCACTTTTACAGGGTTGCATCTCTGTGGAGTGCTATGTTGGAGTTGTTCACCCAGTGCTTTTTCTTCAGTACAAAAGGCTGAGATACAAAGTGGCCTGTAGTTCTGTTAGTGGCGTGCTTGTTCTGGCTTCCTGTTTGTACTGTAAGTACACTTATGCAAACCCCATTTATCTGTATGGATTTTTCATCCAAAATCTGGCGTTCTTATTTGTGATGCTTTTTTGTTGCCTGGCGGTTGCCAGTGCCCTCCAGCACCAGGACCAGGAGAGACGTTCTCTCCAAGAGAGAAGGGCAGCAAACCCAAGAGAAAGGATTGGGTTGATTTTCATTTCTTTGGCCTTAACCTTCTTTTTCATTTTGACTGCTACTCCACTGCAGTGCTGTTTGAGTCCAGAAAACTTCACCAAAGCTTTGTCCATTAGTACCTGCTTGGCTTTGATAACCGGCTTCACGCATCCCCCTCCATACCTGTACAGGAACAGGACGCTCATCTGCATCAGACAACTGGGTTGACTCTTTTTCTCTGCATACTGCAATGAATCATTTTAAATGGTTTTAATTGGCCATACAACCTGTGCATCGTTTGAATAAAACAATAGAAAATGTAAAAACTGCAGCAATATAACAAACTGACATTACTAATCTAATCACTAATCTCACATAGGCTCATATAGGACACATACAACAAGCCACTCACACAGCCAGGAAACATTCACGCGCACAAGCACACAGCGCTCCTCTGCGCATTGGTCAGCGGGCACGCGCATAGTACTCACAGACGCACGCGCATTACTTAGCATAACACTCTCAGTCAGTGCAGTCATGTCCAGTCTGAACATCTTTAGCTGGAATGTGCGTGGACTTGGCTCTGGGCCAAAGAGGCTGAAAGTTTTCAATCATCTGAATGATCTAAAAGCAGATCTAGTTTTACTGCAGGAGACCCACTTATCCAGATCAGCTGATCATCTCCTGTGCTGCTCACAATTCCCATTCATCTACTCAGCTAGTTACAACTCCAAACAAAGAGGAGTTGCTATTTTGATTAATAAAAATATCACATTTACTCATAAGAACACAATTGTTGATCCAGAAGGCAGATTTGTAATTATTAACATATCAGTTCAGAATAAAGATTTCTGTATAGCCAGTATCTATGGTCCCAATGCTGATGAATCCTCCTTCTTTCACAGATTCTTCACCTTACTTTCGGTTCATGCTGACTCCACAATAATTATAGGAGGAAACCTCAACTTGGTCCTTGATCCTGAACTTGACAGACTCAGCACAGCAGGACACCAGCGCACATGGCGGTCTGCAAGTATTTTAATACATGTACAGTACATGAATGATCTGGGTCTCTGCGACGCTTGGCGCACATGTCATCCAAACACTAAAGGGTTCACTTTCTTTTCTCCAGTTCAACACTCACAGTCTCGCTTAGACTACTTATTAGTCAGTCATTCTCTTTTAAAAGATATCAAGGATTCCAACATTCATCCAATTATCATTAGTGATCATGCACCAGTTTCTGTAAATATTTCTAGAGATATTCCCACACCTTCAGGCTTAACCTGGAGGTTTAACACTTCGCTGTTAAAAGATCAAGAGTTTATTCAATTCTTTAAAAAAGAGTGGGCAACCTTCTTAGAATTTAATGATACTCCGGATATTTCACCATGTGTTCTTTGGGAAACAGCAAAAGCAGTGATGAGAGGAAAAAT
>BSAI01000009.1:3486392-3503124 GCA_036245035.1 Adrianichthys oophorus | reverse complement strand
CAAACACAATTCCAAATACAAAAACTTCGACTCGAAAATTTTGATAACTCAAACAAATCGGGTAAATTTTTAGCTAATCAGCTTAAAATTAATAAAGAAAAATCAACAATTACCTCTATTATGGACCACACAGGAATTGTCACTCACGACCCGGTTAAAATCAATAAAACGTTTAAAGATTTTTATAAAAACCTATACACATCACAGGTCAATCCATCAGAAGAAAGTATTAACTAATTTCTTAATAATGTAACTCTACCCAGATTAAATGAGGATCAAAGCTCAAACTTAGACTCTCCGCTCTCATTGGCTGAACTTCATGAAGCTCTGTTGCTGATGCCCAACAACAAAGCTCCAGGGCCTGATGGCTTTCCGGCTGAGTTTTATAAAGAATTCTGGGAACAGCTGGCACAAACTTTTTATAAAATGGTTACATTTATCAAGGAAAGCCAATCAATGCCACCTCACATGAATTCAACTAACATAATCCTCCTTCTCAAACCAGAAAAAGATCCCACAATTCCTTCAAGCTATCGCCCCATCTCTCTAATCAATGCAGACGTAAAAATTATTTGCAAAGCCCTCGCACAGAGAATAGAAAAAGTCACTCCTCGTATAATTCATCATGATCAAACTGGATTCATTAAAGGTAGACACTCAAGTGATAACGTCCGCAGACTTGTTAACATAATAGATTTTGCTACTATTAAAAACCAGGAAACAACCATACTCTCATTGGATGCTGAAAAAGCATTTGACAGAGTAAACTGGAAGTACCTCATTGCTGCCATCCATAAGTTTGGGTTTGGGGAATCCTTCATTGATTGGATTAAAATATTATATCACAACCCAAATGCATCAGTCAGAACTAACAAACAGACTTCTGACAGGTTTTTTCTTGGTAGAGGGACCAGACAGGGTTGTCCACTTTCCCCCTCTCTTGTTGCTATATTTATTGAACCTTTGGCTGCAACAATAAGACAGCGCGAGAGCATTAAAGGAATTACAACAAAATACAGTAATCATAAAATTTGTCTTTATGCTGATGACATATTACTTTTTCTGAATAATTCACTTTCCATTAGTGAAACAACAACAATTATTAATGAATTTTCCTCTATCTCAGACTACTCAATTAACTGGAACAAATCAGTTTTATTGTCACTGAATGGTAATGCCAAGCAAACGACCTCAATCCCAGTCAAATCAGGCAATATCAAATATCTAGGTATTTATTTCTCCCCGAAACTATCAGAACTGGTGCAACTAAACTACACCCCATTACTGAAAAGTATACAGGATGATCTAACCCGCTGGGTCAACCTGCCTCTGTCACTCATGGGTGAGATAGCCACAGTAAAAATGAACATTTTACCCAAAGTTAATTATCTGTTCTCAATGATCCCCACACAACCACCACTAAAATGGTTCAAAACATTAGACTCTGCCATATCCAGCTTCTTATGGAACAATAAACCTGCAAGAATTAGTCTAAAAACGTTCAAATCTAGAAAAAGCCGTGGAGGCTTAGAATTACCTAACTTCCACAACTATTTTCTTGCCAACAGACTGCAGTACCTCTTAAGATGGATAAAAAACAATCCAGAAACCAACCCACGGATGGATCTGGAACAGGCATTCTGTGGAAAGATTAACTGCCCTGGGGAGACTTGGGCCCAATGCTGGGGGGGGCGGGGGGACGGTTGTTTCATCATCGGGGGTCAGTTTGGTAACTGTCCCCGACCTTCCCTCCTTCCTCATACGACCACTTATTAGGTTGGAAGGGGGGGCGTGCTTGCGGAATACCTCGAGGGGCCGAGCCACTTGGCAGTGGTCCACCCCTCCCATGGTCTCCGCACAGTTTCGCCCCCTTCTCTTGGTTTTAAATGCACCTTAGACACGTAGGATCCTTGGTGGGGGGTGCTAGGACATCACTGCCAACAAGCAGGAGATGTCCTCTCAGTGCTCTACCCTCCAATTTTAACTGCACCGTAGACATTTAGGGCTCCTTGGTAAGCAAGCAGGAGATGTCCTCAGTGCCGTGCTCGCCAATTTTAACTGCACCCTTTATTACACACACCCATCAACCACAAGAAACACACCTCAACACACACACAAATACATTACACAAGGAAGGTGGGACTACTGATCTTCTGTCCCCTACCCCATCCCTGGTGGAGGGAACAGGGCCTTCAGCAGCGGTGGCCTTGTCTCCTGGGGGTCGGCCTCCTGGGCCCGGCGGCCCCCTCCCCACGCAGGGAGAGGGATCCCTTTGTCCTCTGGCAAATCCATGAGCGGGGGATCATATTCCATCTGAGCCTGGAGGGTGTCTGTGTCCTTGTGGTGCGGGTTCTGGCCCTTACCCTCGGGTGCCGAGCCCCTTCTGGGTCACAACATTAGGAGAGCCTGGTCAGGCAATGTACACCTTCGGGGACCCCCACTTCTCTTGGTCATCCCTTTTCTAGATGGGGGTAGCTGACCACCATCGTGCTCTCTTCTGGATCTCCGCAGCTGCCTGGAGCTTTGGAGCGGGTCCCCCGTGGGGGGCCCGGGCTCGTACCCGGGGCTGGGGTGGGGGGATGCCCAGAACTCCTGGGTGGTGGTGGGCGGCTTGTCTGGGGTGGTGGGGCTCTCGGGGGTGGGGCCCCACGCTGGGCCACCTGGCGCGGTGGGAGGGCTGCTCTCCTGACTGGGCTGGGCCTTGCGCTCTGCGCTTCCGTACCTCACTGCGCTCAGGTGTTGGGGGCCCGTGTGGCTGTCCTGCGGGCCCTGGTCTGGGTGCTTGGCCAGGCTGCCTGGCGGGTGGATCTCCTCCATTGACCCCACAGTATGGGTGCGGGGGCGGGCCCTGGTCGGCGCTGCCGCCTCGGCGGGTGTCTTGGTGTGGGGATGGCTGGGGGTTCTCCCTCCTTTTTTGTGCATTCCATCATCCACCTCAGCTTAACATAACATTCACCTGAGCACAGGCGTCGGCTCACCTTTGCATCTTCAAATAGTGTGCATGACAGAATGTAATGCTTTACATGTGTTGGTTGGTATGCACAAGTGTGCGTGTGAACTGGATGTGGACAAGTTTGTGAACACTCTTGGAGCCGGCAGGTATGTAACAGCTGAGTGTGTGCCCATTTTAGACCAACACTCACTATTGCAATGGGTATAAGCTCCAACATTTTGTTGCCTGTAGATTAACAAATCTACCTTCCCTTCACAGTAGTCCTTCTCTAACTTCTATAATCCACCATCTCTCTTTCCCCCCCCTCCACCCCCCAACTCTCTCCTTTTCCCCCTTTCCTTTTCCGTCCGGTCCAACAAAAAAGACAAAAAAAAAAAAAAAAAAATCAAAATTAATAAAGTTTGGTTTAAATTACAAAAGGGGCTTATACCAACATACATTTTGTGTTCGCTATGATTTATAACCCCCGATTGTAGGAGTAAAATCTGTCTAACACAAGAGGCTCTCAGCTCATATCTGTTTGCTCAGCTGTTGGACAGGACAAGTTTAAAAAAAAAAGAAAAAACGTATTTAAAGTGACAAACACCATTTATTTTTATCTAAATCTTTGTGTTTTTGTCAGTTTTGTTCCTTCTGATCTCCTGTTCTAAATAAAGGTATAAATGATGGTGATTTAATACATATTATTTTGATTTTTTTTACATCCAGTAAAAACACAAACATATAGAAACAAACACATGTTAAAAAGTAAGAATTCTGGTTCGATCTGTGAATCGTTGAGCTTGATTTGTGAATCGAATCTGATCACCACCTAAGTAACGGTCCACATCCTTAATATTAAAAGGTCTGTACCATGTTATTCTTAAGCCTTTTATAGTAAACAATATCCATGAATATGATTATATATTACCTTTACCACACAAGAGAATAAATAATTGATCAAATATGAGTTATTTTTGTGGACTCTTTTCACACCCGGAATTAAAACGACTCGATTTCTGAGGCATCGCCTTTTGCTCCTTGTGGGTGACGTCCAAATCATGACATCAACCTAGAGGCTATGTCTGAGATGGCAAATCTGACATCCCCCTCTTTCTGTGTTCATTGTTTTTTCCTTTTATGTGAAGCACACAGGTAAATTTTACTTTTCAAACTATTCAAAAGAATACCTAATTCTACACAGCAGCAGAGACTCCAAAGTCCACTATGATTCTCTACTAAACAATTATATTTAACTGAAAATGTAAAGCTGAGCTTTGTTCAATGGGACTCCAGAAAATTAAACAGCAGTACCTGCTGAAGTAGGATGTTTCACCCACAGGATACTTCCCATAAACTTTAACCAAAATAAAATTACAAATATTGTTTTACACAGTGTCATAGAATGTTCAAAGTAAAAAAAATAATAATAATAATAACGTTCAAAATCTTTTATCTTTCTGCAAAGAATAGGGTGTTAAAACAACTTAAGTACTTCTTTAAAAGTATTAGCTGAGTTAAGAATTTAACATTTTAGCAATACTGTGCATGAACCCCAATGTTTCTGTTTTTTTTTAAATAAAATTACTGTAACCTTGCAAAAGAAAACACAAAAAAAAACATAACAGATACACAAAACTAAGCCATTTGTTTGTTTAAAGTAAAATATTTCATCACAGATGGTGTTTCCCTTTCCATAAATGTTTGCATAAATGGCATAACATACACTACTGAATTGTCAAAGTCAAAGGAACTCCACAATAAAAACACAGTTTTGTTATAATTGTTATTTTTAATTTTTCCAAGAAACACATTGATTTCATGAGACTTGTTGCTGTTTCTGTAGCTTTCCGTTGTTGATATTTCAAAGATATTTAAAAGAACTGCATTTTATGTCTCACATATTGAACAATGTACAATTGTATTTTGAAAGAGTTCTCTTGGTGCTCTTCACTGTATAAACAACCTCACATGGAAGATCCTTTTTCGTTGCTTTTGTCTCTATATTTGTGACTTTAAAAACCTCATAAGGAGGAATCAAGATTTCTGCCTCTGCTTCTCCAAACTTTGAATAATATGAGATGTCAGCTCCAAAGCATGTTTTAATGACAAAACACCCTTTTTCTCCAAAAATTTTTTTGCTAAAACTGGACTCCAGGGGATGCAGTGAGGAAGAAGTGAAATGACCAAAGCGCATCTCCTTGTTTAGACCATCCTGTCTGAAGGAGACGTTGGTTCTCCTGTAAGCAGTGTAACATTTTTCTTCTTCTGTCTTTTTGGAAGCAACTTTTTGTATAGCTCTTGTAAGAAAATAGTGCAGGGAGTGATACTTAAACGTGGTCTTGTACTCCGGTCCCTGATTTCGAACTGCCTCATTTAATACACGGGAAATCGCTGGTGAAGCATGTGTGTAAGCATAAATAGCCACAAGCTCAGCTTTTTCAAGGGTTTTTGGCACATTGCCTTTTCTGTTATTGTAGTACGTCTCTGCTTCATTCCAAGCAGCACGAAAGTTCTCATTCGTGTTTTTCTCGTTCTCCAGAAGATCTTCCGTCACTTTTTTATTCATTTTCTCTTCACAGTCTTTATACATGTCATCAACGGAGTTGTCAGCCATATCCAAGGGATACACCTTTTATAAATGAAAAAAAGGAAAGGTGTCGTCATTGTTACTGCTGATTCTGTATTTATACAATAAAAACAACAGAATGTTACCAGTGAGACACGATGATGCCTCATTGGTTAATTTTACCTCTGCAGTCACCATGCAGGCTCCAAACATCAGCAGAATACCAGCCCAGACTGACATCTTTGTGTTCAGCTCACTGATGAACATAACGCTCCCCTGATGGTGCGCAGAGGATTAGTTATGATGTTACTACATTCTTGTTTTAACACTTTTCTTAGTTTGATAAAATAGCTGCTCACACTTTAATAGTACTTGAATTTTAATTTCCAACCACATACCTTTAGAAGACTAGTTGTAGTTTGCTTATCCAACAGTTTCTTTTTACAGTCAGGAGTCAGACACTCAACTGCCTTCTTGATCCCGTTTGTTCCTGATTGAAATGATAAGAAAAAAAAAGACAGGATTTCTGTTGCTAAAGCACCCCAACATCCCTGGTCCATGAAGACTCATAATTATAGCAGGAATGTAAGTAGAGCACAACATACCTGCAGCAAAATGTCCATGTCCCTCATTTTTACCTGAACTTTTATAATTCTCCTCAGTGGTAAAATTAGGGGGTAAGAGATCAAATTCTGCTTGAAACAAAGTAGCAGTTCAAAATATTTGCATGGATTGTTGTATCTGTCTTTATGATGGGGGACACACAAAGAAAGCCTTGCGTTAGTTCTGATCAAATCATGTGAAGCTAACAGTTGTAAAGATGCAAAGAGTTCATGCAAAAAAGTTACTGAAAAAATGAACGTGATAGAGGTTGTTCGTAATAGTGTATTATTGGGAGTTTAATCAAACAGTCTAAAGGGCGATTCTGGATCTAGATTGTGTTATTGTCAGAAAGATTAAACACATTCATGGACACTTTTTTGAAATTGCACGACTCTTACTTCTGAAGGTTTTTTTGTGTATTTTTCTGTGATGATAATTTTATTTAGCAGAGCTCTTTTTTGGTTTGCTGTTTGTGTTTTGTCCTTTAAGTCTACTCAAAGAGAACAACAGAGCAAATAAATAAAATCCAGTTTGTATTTTGAAAGTCTAGTTACATCACAAAAAGGGTAAATATCTCAGTGTTCCAAATTATTATGCAAATTGTATTTAAGTGTCAAAAGATCAAATTCTTTGTTTTTCAATTAAACTCATGGATGATTTTGTGTTTCTTTGGATCACTGAAATTAATCTCAGACAACTTTCTTCTGTAGTACTAAAAGAATAACTGTAACAAAATCATTTTCATGCATGACAATGCACCATCTCATGCTGCAGGAATACCTCTGCATCACTGGCTGCTATAAAAGGAGATAAACTGATGGCGTGGCCCCCATCCTCCCCTCACCTCAACCCTTTTGAGAACCTTTGGAGCATCCTCTGTGGGGTTTTGGACCCAGGACGGTGGTTGTTTTTGTTTGTTGTGCATTTCCTGTTTTATTTTGTTGTTGGTACCTGCTTCCTGTGTCATGACATGTCTTCTCGTTTCAGGTTTCTTGACTCTACCCTCCTATTGTGTTCTCTCCCTCACTAATTTGGCATACCTGTTGTTACCTGTCTCATCCTCTTCTGTTTATAAGTCCTCGTCTCCCTTGCACTTGTTGTCAGGTGGTTTTGGTAGCAGCACGAGTTCATGTGCCGTTTTCTGTATCGGACTGAAATAAATCAGAGATGTTGCTGTTAAAAGTGCCGTTTGTATTTTGTGTCCTCACGACAACCCTGACATCCTCAAGCCAAATATCTGTGAGGGGGGGAGGCTGTTCTGACATCCTGCAAATGAGCATTTTCAGTTCTTTAGAATCACTCAAATGTTATGGAACTCTGTTGTGTTTAATAATGTGGAACAGTGAAAGGTTTTTATTTTTGAAAAATACTGTCATCTTTAGGAGGCTTGTTCACTAACATTAATATATACTATAATGGTTAGTGATTAGAAAATTATACTGACTTTGTTTTGCATTAAGTATTTAGAAAAATCATAGAAAAATATCATATGCATAATAATTAGGCATATGCTGTATATGGTAAATACCATATATTTACATATTGCTTCACAGTCACAGCCTCATTCAGCCATTCACACACACATTCAAACACTGTAGGCAGCTGGAGACAGCTCATAACCACCAGGAGCAATATGGGGTTCAGTGTCTTGTCCAAAGACACTTCAGCACATAGGTGGGCAAAGCGGTCACCAAATCTGCATTCTTTTAATCAAGGGACGACCGCTCTACCTTCATGCCACAACTGCCCTGTAGATGATGTAGATGACCTTTCCTTTAGATTGTATGAGGTGATAATCTAGTGACTTCAATCCTCACTTATGATGGAAACAGTGCAGGGATGCAGTTTATTGATAATCAAAGGAAAACGTATGAGGATCACTTCTCACTCACTTTAAGCCACTTCTCCCCAGAACATGCTATTGTTTACAGACTGCTTTGAATACCTGCATGTGTGCAGAACAAGAGCTCACACATCATAGCACTTATCTCGAATGAAGTGGGTACACCTATCTCTTTTGCATGACTGCATGTGAGCTTGCTGCTTCTTTACAGGTGTCTCATTTGTTAATAAAAAACATCTGATACTGTGACTATTGAAATTTCAACTTTGACTCAGGTTCCAGCTAATGATGTCTGTACACCATCTTGTTGTTTGCAGTAAAGTCCTCTTGGATTCATATGTGAGTTTTCTCCGACTACTCAGGCTTCCTCCCACAGTGCAAAAACATGCTTTGTTGGTTGATTGGTTATTCTAACGTGTCCCTGGCTGTGCATGTGTGAGTGTGTGTGTGGAAGTGTTTGTGATGTAACAGTCGGGTGACCTGTCTGGGGCGTACCTCGCCTTCCCCAACAGTGGTCTGGATAGGTTGTGGCAACCCCATGACCCCAAAAGAGACACAGCAGGTCAAGAAAGTATTTGGAGGGATGGATGGATGGAAATCCAGGAAAAATTGATGGATTGTATGGTATTATTTGGTTCATATTTATGTGGTACTTACTGGCTATTTTTACCTACTGGGTATTTATGCTGTACACTCTGGGTTTTTACATACTGTAGTACCTACTGGGTATTTACGTGTTGTGTTAATGTGTCTTTTGTAGGACTTACCACACGTAATAACAAGAAAAGTACAAATAAAGTACCTTGAATTTATTCTTCACTTATTATATGTTTCATTGTATTTACCATGTGTAACAAGATAGTAGGTAAATAGAAACTACATTTGAAATACGGTGTAAAATGGCCCAGAATTTACTTCCTACTTACTCAGATAGTTTATGAATGTTTCAAGGCACTCACCATATGTAAGAAGATGGGTAATTACATAGTACTTATGTCGTACCTTATTGTGTTTTTCATGGTACTTACTATTAATGAGAACAGAGTAAGTACACAGAAAGTACCATTTATTGCTTGTGAATTTTACATGCTAAGTACCTTGTAGTACTTACCAATTAAAATGAGATAATAGTCACACAGAGAATAAACTGGACTGTAAAAGTAAGTCAGCCCCATTTCCACTCTACTACATGTTCACGTGAGTACTATTTGGTATTTACACCTAAAGTAGGGTGCAACTGGATGGTATTGAGCTGATCAGGAGCTCCTGTTTCTTCCTGGATGTTATTGTTTCTTTCTCCCAAAAGGGAGATTTCTGACTTTTTCTCTTTTTTTTTTTTTTTTACTTGTCCGGTCCAGCAGCTGAGCAAACAGATCAGAGCTGAAGGTCTCTTGTGTTGGATGGATTTATTGTTACAATAGGGAGATATGAATCTTCTGACACACGGTGTATATTCATATAAACCTCTTTTGTATTTGAGAATAAACCTAATCTTTTGTTTTTTATATTTGTATCCATTTCTTGCTAGGCCAAACAGAAGAGAGAAGGAGAGAGTGGGATGTTAGAGATGGGGGATCAGGGAACACAAGAAAAGGGAATAAGGGGTTAAGAAAGTTGGAGAGTGAAGGCTAGAAAATAGAAAAGCTTATTTCCTCTACTGTGTATACATTTGTGATCTAGCTAACATCCACAACCATGTACAAGTTCATTCATTCATTCATTTTCCAATCCGCTTTATCCCTTTCGGGGTCACGGGGTTGCCGGAGCCTAACCCGGCTACTCATGGGCGAAGGCAGGGTACACCCCTGGACTGGTCACAGGGGCCACAATCACACACCCATGCACACTCACATTCACACCTAGGGACAATTTAGAGTAACCAATTAACCTATGAAGCATGTTTTTGGACGGTGGGAGGAAGCCGGAGTCCCCGGAGAAAACCCACGCATGCACGGGGAGAACATGCAAACTCCACACAGAAAGGTCCCCCAGCCAGGACTTGAACCGGGAACCTTCTTGCTGTGAGGCAGGAGCGCTAACCACTGCGCCACCGTGCAGCCCCCATGTACAAGTATTTTCCTTAAACAACACTTTTTCTATTTTGTCTTTTGTCTGCTCCCTTTAGGGGGCGCCAGAGTAAGTCTCCATCTTTAAATACAATGAACACATTGTCAGGCATTGTCCTTTACTTCTATGGCAGAAAGAACAGAAGAAAGTGTTTAGCTGTTATATAAAAGAAGGGTGACATTGATGAGACAATACATTTCAGTTTTACATTTCAAATTATTTAGTGATTTATTTAAAAACTGATGATGAATTGCTTCTGATTGAAAAATGCAACTGTGTACATCACATTCCTTTTGCATCATCATCACAATGACTGCACTTTAAATACTACCTTGGAGTAAAGATTTTTAATTCAGTGTTTATTGTGCTGGCTAACTCAACAAAAACCCTCCGACCAGCACTAAGAGCAGAGCTCCCAGCACAGCAACAACAAAACATGTCTGTTGTCTTCTGACAAGAACGACAGAGCAAGCCACCAGCAGGACTGCACACACTGACATCATCACAGCCCTGCGTTCAAACCAGACTTTTCTGGCAGCTGCTAAAAATGTTCCACTCAGCTCTTCTTTAAGTTTGCAGTTCTGGTCGGCTCTCGGTAATCTGGTGCTCTCCAGCTTGTAGACCACGCTGCACCAGGGCTCATGTTTCAAAACGTTAGTGATGATGAAGACCTCGTAGGTGGGGATGAGCACCTGCCCCTGCTGCTTGATGCTGGAGTAATGTGTGATGTCAGCTCCGAAGCACGTGTAGATCTCAAAACAGGACACGTTCCCATGAGGTTCAAATGACAGGCTGCTGGATGCTGCCCAGACGAAATGACCAAAGCGCACGTTTGTGTTGATGACATTTTGGTCAAAGCGTTCCCACGTCCTGAGGTAGGTGGTTCTGCACGAAGTCTGATGGTGACGAAGAGTCTGAATGGCATCAGTCAGGAAAAAGTATAAGTAGTGGAATCGAAATCTTTGCGTGTTATACATGTGCTTCCCTCTCTTCACCGCTTCGTTGAAAGCCTCTCGGATGTGTGACAGTTTTGTGTACATGTACATCACAATAGCATGGTCTTCTTTCAAGCGCTCGTGCACAGGATTATTTGCATATTTTTCAGCAAAAGCCCAGGCTTGGCTGAAGTTTCCGTTGTAATTCCACTCAAACACACCAAACAGGTCAATCAGTTCGGCGGTTTCAGATCTGCAGCCTGCATACATGTCATCGATGGAGTCTGTAGCCATGTCCAGAGGTACAACCACCACTTTAGCTTTCTGCAGATAAGAGATAACCAAAAGCAGAGATAAGCATTATTTAAAACACTTTTTTACATCACAGAAAGAGTTGTAATCTAACCTCTAAAGGTCTCTGAGGCCACCAGAGTATCAGAAAGGGGTCGTTAAATAACAGAAGCACTACCAGTGCTGCCGTAGAAAAAACAGCCCATTTTCTCAGGATGCCCAGCCCACACACAGGTCTGTTCACGAGCTTCATATCTGAAGGAGCACAAAACACCAAGAGACAAAAAGAGACATCCATCCCAGTGTTACAACAAGAGAACAACTCAAACCTTATCTTATAGATACATTTTTACTTCAGAAAAAGTACAATTTCAGCCTTACCTTTTTCTCCTCCCAGTGATTTTTAGAGCAACATGACGTTCTTTGACAAAAGCAAAGACAGCAAGAACTGCTGCATGTTTGTTTGCAGAACAGGAAGTTCTGCATACAGGACTTACAGGTATGGCAGACCAGAGCTCTGCTGCTTGCTATTTATACGTGAAATGTTTGCAAAATGTCCGGAGCCATCTCCAGAGCATTTAAAAAGTACAGTAGAGTATTTCTACAAGCTCATTCCTCTGAAGCCCTGAAGTTTTGATCTTACTTCAGCTTGAACTAGTCTGCGTCTGTGTGTGGACAAATTTCTGCTTGTGTTAAACAGGTTTGACAGTCTGAGTTCAGGTGGCAGATCCTGCATGCAGTTACACTGGAAAATCCTGTTTGATTGCAAACAGAAGCAGCTGCAGCTTTTACAGATACCACCAGCATACTGCAGCTGACCATGTGGTGAATTAGTGAGTTCTTAACCTGCGACAATAATGTTTTTTTTTTTTTATCATCCTCTGGTAGTCTCCAAAGATAGAAAGATCAAATCTGTCTGCTTTGCTTTTAATGTCTTGTAGTTTGTCCCTGTTTTCTTTCCTCTTATTAAATACCCATTTCTCGTGTGTCAGGCCAACACAAAAATTACAACTGAAGCTCAATCTGCCATGGCTGTGAAGAAAAGCAAAGACCAAAAACCTTGAGATTGGCCTTATCAACATTTCTGTTTCTATAGAAGCTTTCAGTGGTGCCAAATCAGGGCCAAACGTTTTGAAAACTGACATCCAACAACTTGAAACTGAAAAACTGGGGTTGAAACTCAAAATAACCATCTTCTTGATTGTAACAGAGAGACGCAAAGCAGCTGCGCTAAAGTGACCACACAGTCTTTTTGGAGTTAGAGGGTTTTATTTTTCACCAGCCAATGTAACAGCTCCATCCACCCCTCTTCCTGAAGAGCCACCGCTGCTTATACAGCCTTGCCTCATTTGGTTCAAACCACTGCAGAAGGAATGCAGGGGTTAACATCAACTAAACACTCCTTTCATTCCACGTGGTTTCAGCTGAACGTTCAAAATGGCTGCTGGGCAGAACATAAACACTTAAGAAACAGATAAACTCAGGTTATGATATGTTTTCTTTATCATAAGTTATTCAAGCTATGAGCTGTCCAATCAGATGCCAGTAAAAGCATTTGGCGGCCACCTTGAAAGTTTGATTGACAGATTCTCCTGAGCCGCTTTCAGTAAACGGGGCATGGACTTCGAACAAGCTTACTCTTGATTGGCAACAGTAGTTGCTATAGAAACGTGACTCAGACGACTCAAACCAATCACTGGACTAGATAGCGGCGACCATATCACAAAAAAATGCAACTGAATTGACTTCATTTGGCTGCATCCAAAAGTATGGGTGACATCACACTCGCTCAGTTCAGTTCTCTATATATAGTCAATGGTTTCAACTTTTGGTCCCCTCTCAGATGCGCGGGGGCGGGGCTTTAATGAAGAACCAGTCAAAAATAATGAGAGTGGCGAGCTTCAGGCTTGGTTTATTCATCGACAGTGGAAACTTGGATGAACAGGAAGGTGTGCTAAAGAGCAGGTAAGACTCCAATGTTGGAAAAAGATACACTGTGACAATCTTTTACATTGGAGCCAAAGGGAACTCAGTTTGCATCAGTAAAAACCTTGAGCGTCAATCTGAGTTCTCAAGTGAAAAATGGTTGACCTCTTTAGGGTAGGAGAGGATACGGTTGACAGATCAGGTAAAAATTGGACACTGTTTAGTGAGGGCTCACAGGACACACTACATCAAACGACTAAAAGCAAAGGAATGGTCCTTTGCTTCAAATGAGATCTCAAACCACACAAACGTGGCTGATGTTCCCCTGCATGAACAACACAGACCTGTTGTTGCTTCAGCTGTTGTTGTTTTTTACTTCAGACATCTACATTTTATTCTCCGAACCGATTGAGACTTCATTCTATTGCTAACTGAAGTTTATGTATAAGTATTTAATTTACTTAAGACTAACTAAAAAGAACTTTGCAGTGTAAAATGTCTACGGTTAAACACAAAACCCCACACTACACAACCCAACACAAAAAGCCCCACATTGCTACTTTCTGTGAGTGTAGAGGTGACCTCCAGGAGAACAGTTACTGCAGATGCTGTGAAGGGAAATCAAACCAGACAAACTATTTCTCTCCACAATTGGCTTTGAAATGTTTTTTTTCAGTTCGATGAGTTTCTCCATATTAATATGAAACAGCTCTTTTTTATTTCTCTGAGACTTTTCAAATCTGTCACAGCCCCTCAGGCTCTGTTTGTGTGGCGTGGACCCTCCAGTTTGTCCGGCGGCATCTCGGGTAGTCTCTTCAGCATCAGGAGCTCAGTGCCCCTCCTCTCCATCCCTCCAGGGTTCCTCTCTGTAGAAACTTGATGATCGTGTCACTGACAGCATCACTGGGTCAGTCTTCAGAAAGGTCTGAGTTTGTCTGGGGAAGGCTCACCTGCACTTCAACTTGGTTATCAAACCCACAGCATCCCCTGCTGTTCACTTCAGGTGCAGCAGGATGCTGTACGCAACAGAGGGCACACTTTGCACACTAGTTTATTTTTTAACCTTCACTGTGAACTTTGTTCTTCAGAATTTTTAATCAATGTCTCATATATATTTTTGAACAGTTATGTCATCATCAACTATTATAAAAACACTTCTACAAACAAAACGGACCAGAGAAACTGCTCGATTATCTGTAGTAGTTAACCAAGTTTAAATGTGTAAAGACACAATGGATTTATAATCCTTGGCATTATTTCACGTGTTAAAGACAATTATTCATAGAAGGTTTAAAAAAAACCAGGAAACATAACTGTATTGGAAGTACATCTGATTTATCCAGGCATCAAATGCTGAATGTTTTTACCCTTAGAAAATAATTGCAATATCACAATGTCCACTAGATGGCAGAAGCACCTCAAGCAACTGAGTCAAGTCTGTTTCTTCTGCGGGTCATTCTGAAGAGGCTTTCAAATGTAAAAGAGCAAAATATAATTCTAAAGAAATAATTCTAAAATAGTAAAATATACATAAACCTTTCATTTCTGAATTACCTAAAGAGTAAATAAGAAGTATTGATTAATACAGGTCAAATAGAGAGCTGACTGGACATACTGCAGCTTTCACACTCACGGTTGCTTTTAAGGCTCCAACAATAGTTTGATCAAGATGATATTTTACAAAAAAATGTATTAATTCTAAAGTTAAATATCTATTTGGTGAGTCTGTATTTTTTTCTGCAGTTTTTAAACAGTTTGAAAGAAATTTGTTTTTTTCTTTTTAAACAAAGATGTTTAGAAGCGGGCATGACCCACTGAAAGGAGGCCCCGAGGAAGACCCAGAACATGCTGGAGAGACTACGTCTCTCGGCTGGCCTAGGAAGGCCTCGGGGTCCCCCCAGAGGAGCTGGAAGAAGTGGCTGAGGAGAGGGAAGTCTGGGCATCTTTTCTTAGACTGCTGCCCTCACAACCCGGTGCCGGAATAGAGGAAGAAGATGGATGGATGTTTAGAAGTGGATACCTGTACCTGAAAAAAACTTAAAATGTCACCTAAAGATTCATGGTTTTACAGTTTTTTTAAGTGGTTTTAGTTTGGCTACTTTGGGAAAATGTTACAACCTTCACACTATTAAAATGGTGAACAGATAAGAGTTTAAAAATATAAGTCAATATACACTAGGACTACAGTTCAGCTCTAGAAACAATGATGAGTCAATTTCCTAAGACTTTTTCAAATCCATCAATGTGTTTTAAAACTCATTTTAACCAATTTTTAAAAATGTCATTAAGATCATTTATGTTTACAAAAACAACAAGATGTACAGATTGAGACTTTAATATATGGAAAAAATATGTATTTATAGTTACAAACATAATAGTCCACTAATGTTATGATTTAGGAAGTTTATAAATCAGTATTAGTATGATAATCCTAGTCTGTGGGTATTTTTAAATACCACTTAGCATCGTCACCAGTTTTCAAATGTGACTCATGAAAAAACCAACAGGTTTTGACAAATTGCATTTAGGTTTTCAGCGAGATTCAAGTCTGAATTCATTGCAAACTCTTGATGTGGTTGTCCTTTGCTCTGTGGTACAGAGCATTGTCCTTAAGCAGAAACATGGCAGGTCTCTAGAAGAACAGGAACAGTTCTGATTTAACCATATCATCATTTCTGAGTCTATAAACTTAAGGGTTTTACTTTTTCTTGTTGTATTAGACTTGACTCCAGTGTTCACATGTAATATTTTATGAAATAGAAGCAACCACCCTCTCTTTGGACTTGAACAGACAAGTATGCCACTTTCACAGAAATATGTGGCAGCAGCTTCCTTCTGTTTTAAGAGCAGAGTTTGTTTATGCAATAGTATAAAAAAAGACACCTCGACAATAGCTAATAAAGTTTAATAAGGAGTTTCAGAAAAAGTCAAGCAATCGTTACAAGAAACAACTGAATGAAGCTCAAAGGGCCATAAAAATAACAGGAACTATAATAGTTAAAGTGGAAGAACAAAGAACAACTTCCAGCAGCGGAACGTGGATGGCACCTCTGGGGTGTGTTTCACTCACACACACTCATTCACAAACATGTTTGTGAGGCTCAACCCGGACTGCAGCAGGCAGCGCGGTGGGCCGTCTGAACGCAGACCACACCGGGAAGAAGAGGAAGAGCCATTCTTGGTCCTTCTATGCAAAGAAACGGTAAATAAATGTTTGCCTTCAAATATTACAGCACTCACAAAATCAAAGTACAGCAGGTTTACTACGCAACTGAGAACAGAACTCCAATCAGCCCCCCCACTAACATCGCATGTGGACATCAAAGCGGCCGCATCACTGAAAATGCAAAGCGGCAATTTCTTTAACAGTTTTCCCAAAAACAGTTCTTGCCCCGAACAATAATCAGAAGCAATACGGGAGCAGAAAGTGCACCACTATAAGAAGGTAAAAACTTAAGTGACTTCCATAAGTTCAGATGACAAAAGACACATATTAGTCAACTGGAGATTTCGTTCAAGTATATATATATATATATATATATATATATATATATATATATATATAT
>BSAI01000009.1:3400911-3485992 GCA_036245035.1 Adrianichthys oophorus | reverse complement strand
ATATATATATATATATATATATATATATATATATATATATATATATAAAAACATGGAAATGCTATCTTCATCACAAAAACGTTCTCAACCTCCGAGCACATTCATGTCATATCAGCAATAAAACCTGGGACAGCATGGTTGTAAGAAACAACTGGAATAATCAGCAGCAGCAGTATTTACAAGAAGCTTTTGTGTCACTCTTTTAAACAGAGCAGAGATAACCTCTCACGAACACGTTGCATTATTTTAATATTCTGTGCTGGATCGAAAATTTCCCTGGAACGCCGTTTCCCTGGCGGGAGAAGAGGTCTGTCCCAAACATGTGAGCATGTAGAACCGAACAGATACGATCCACACAGGGAGGCTGGTTACTGCTTTATATTAGTTGAACCTCAAAAGACAAAAGCAAATGGTTACCGATAAATAGCTACAGTTTAGTAACAAATGCAAGTGAGAAACTGTACAAATTCTTAACAAAACTGTATGGGAAGACCACAGAGGACCTTCTCCTTCAGCCTGGATCTTCTGAGTTAAGGATGTATTAGAGGATGTTGGTCCAACAACACAAGAACACATTCCTTCATTGTCATTAAGGTGTCACAGAGTGGAAAGTGCATTTGCACTGTTCAAACAGTAACTGCAGAAGGAAGGGAGTGAACAGGATCTCTGTTCCTAAACCATGAATTAGTCCTGACACTGCAGAGCATCATGTTATGCTTGGATATGTTTGTGTCCCCATGTGGCTGCACTGAGCAGCCAGCGTCAGAACATGAGCGTCACCGTCGGGTTTCTAGGTGAAGGACTCCCGTCTCTTGAGCTGCAAAGCAGAAGCCCCCATATACGCTGGACTGCATCTGTTACGCATTACACATTAAAATACTTCTTTTTCGCCTAAATCAATTTAGAAACAAGCTACAATTGGGAACAAAAAAGCAGAAAAGGAGATTACCTTCTCCATCATGTGCCTTGTAGTTCACAAACAGCAGCTTTGATGGCTTTTTCTTTTCTTTAATAATCAATAACACCCTCTGCTTAAAATGTGACTCCTAAGCTGCATAAAAATGCTTAAATTGTTTTCAATTTAGACTCAATGAAAACACTGAGAGTAAACTTTTTAGATGGAATTTTGCCAATCTAAAAAAATCAGAACTTGGACTTCATGAACCTGAAACTCCCCCTGCAGGTTTCCTCTTCACCTCTGTCATGACAATGAAGCTCATCCCCCACGAGACGCTCTTCCCCGGTCTCAGTCGCGATGCAAAGGCATGATCGGATTGTGAGGAAACGGAGCGACTCTCCACTGAGCTGATGGACAGTTCGTTCAAATGCAGAGTTTGGGATGAGAGCTGGACTTCTGGGAGCTGACACCAGAACGACGCAGCATGCAGAGGCACTGAGTTCAGAGGGTTCAGTCTGGCCATCTTTCCTCTGCAGAGGCTAAGGTTTTATGCTCAGACTTCTGACACAAACGCATTATTAATCCTTTCTTCTACTACCAACCCTAAAGCAGATAAATACTTCTTATAATATGAGTTTTTGTTGTGAACACTTCATGCAGCATATAAACCGTATTGTTTGAATACTATGTGGGAAACTAATGAGAACAGGGGGATTAGAGAAAAAATCTCTACAACGATCATGGCTGTGGACCCACCACTAAGGAGGTCAGTTCTTCTGTGCAGGATGCACCTGATGAAGTATATTTTCTCTCTTCAAAGCATCATTGGCTTTTGATTTCCCAAAAATCAGTCTGTGACTGATAACTCCCTAAAATGGCCTTTTTCCAGCTGATTAAGTCAAAGCGGATGGAATTTACATCATAAGAAATGTCCAGCATTAGTTTCAGGCAACACTTGACCTGTCATGAGGAAGTACTTCAATAGTATGCAGATACATAAAGAAAAGAAAACAAAATATAAACGTTGATGTCAGTAACCGATCTGACCTGACCTAAGAACTTTGACTGCAGACAGGAAGGTCTGTTATGTGTAAACAACTAAGGGGATTTAAAACTAAAGGAAAGGGAATGGATCGTTGTATCTTTTCATTCATTCATTCATTTTCCAATCCGCTTTATCCCTTTCGGGGTCACGGGGTTGCCGGAGCCTAACCCGGCTACTCATGGGCGAAGGCAGGGTACACCCCTGGACTGGTCGCCAGTCTGTCGCAGGGGCCGTTGTATCTTTGGAGGTATAAAATTCAAGTGTTTGGCAACAAGCAGGGGGAGGAAGGAAGAGTACCAGCCTTGCCTTTGGAGTGTTAGCCAGGTAGAGTCTGGAGACCTGAGGTGTGTTCACGCCATGATTGTACTGCTCTTGCATCTTTCATACGATGGAACAGATGATTGTGAAGATTCCTGGCTGTTTTTCCGGTGCGTCTTATTCTAGCAAATGTTCTCTACTGTGCAACTTCAAGTCTGAGTCGATCAGCTGATTTTTGAACCAAATATAAACAACAATTGTTATCTCTGTTGTCACAGCAACTTTGTAAAATAATAATTAGATTGGAGTCAGTGTAAGTAGGTAGAAAAAGAACTAAACACAGGTCTATTTGTTAAACAGACCACTAGATAAACTTGAGGATTGCTTGGACAGAAGTGACCTGTGGTTAAACTTGGATGGCTTCAGTGACAATGAAAACTGTGGTCGGGTGAAGACTATGGCAAATCAATGAATATGGCTAGAGAAGTTCAAAATCAGGGCACTGTTTGGAGGCTAGGCTAGTTTGATTGGACTCAAAAGACCTGGTAAATCGGGAGTAAAAAAACAGGGAGGGGCACGTTACTCAGTCCTGCTGCTCGCCCCGTTCAGCATCGTCAGAGTTGGAAGGAGAAGTGGGCGACTGGAGGTGGTTGGAATCAGGTAACAGGTTTGAGGAAGAGCCCTGCGAAGCGTGGTCCGGGAGGGTCAGGGTTTCTGGAGCGGACTTTTTGCGGGGTCGATCTTTGGAGACGGACAGGGACTCTGGTGCGTCAGTGCACATGGGGGTTGAGGGGGCGCTGGCAGGCCCAGTGAGGGCACAGGAGGAGAGGGGCGTCTCGCTGATGGAGATCGACGGGGGGAACATCCCGATCTTCTGGTTGGTGGCCTCCTGAATGTTGCGCTCAAACTCTCTCACCTCATTCATCGTCATGTCTGGATTAGAGAGAAATGTAGCCATGATCAGAAAAAGAAGTAGAGTGAGGGCACAAGTCTTTCTGTGACAGTCCACCAGAGCATCTCTGATTCCAGGTGAATTGATGCCTAACGGCAAAAAAATTTAAATTCAGATCACCTGGTCCAGGTTAACAAAGTCACATCCAATATTTCTGCACAAAATAGCATAAACATCAGGATCTACACTCACTGGCCACTTTATTAAATGGTAAATGGCATATACTTATACAGCACTTTACTACCTTCTTAGAAGGCCTGAAGTGCTTTTACACTCACAGTCTCATTCACACACACACATTTATACACTGAACACAGGCACCAACATTTAACAATTAGGAGCAAAGTGGGGTTCAGTGTCTTGCCCAAGGGCACTTCAACACATGGGCGGGAACCTAACGTGTGATTTTCCGATCAGAGGTTGACCACTCTACCTCTACACCACAGCCACCCCACTCCACTCCAAGGCACTCCAGTCCAACTGCTCGTTATTGGACATTTCTAATCAGCCAATCACACAGCAGCAACTCGATGCATTTAGACATGTAGACATGGTCAAACGATCTGCTGCAGTTCAAACAGAGCATCAGAATGAGGAAGAAACGTGATTGGAGTGACTTTGTACCTGGCATGGCTGTTGGTGCCAGACGGGCTGGTCTGAGTATTTCACAAACTGGTGATCTACTGGGATTTTCACCCACAACCATCTCTAAGGTTTACAGAGAATGGTAAAAAAAAAAAACTATGCAGTGAGCGTCAGTTCTGTGGCTGGAAATGCCTTGTTGATGTCAAAGGTCAAAGGAGAATGTCCAGACTGCTTCAACCTGATAGAAAGGCAACAGTAACACAAATAACCACTGGTTACAACCGAGGTCTGCAGAAGAGCATCTCTGAACATGCAACACTACCAAGCTTGAGGCTAATGGGCTACAGCAGCAGAAGAACACACCGGGTACCACTCCTGTCAGCTAAGAACAGGAAACTGAGGCTTCAATTCACACAGGATCACCAACACTGGACAATAGAAGATTGGAAAAACCTTGCCTGGTCTGATGAGTCTCCATTTCTGCTACAACATTGGTGGGGTCAGAATTTGGCATCAACAACATGAAAGCATGGATCCATCCTGCCTTTTACCAACGGTTCAGGCTGCTGGTGGTGGTGTGATGGTGTGAGGGATATTTTCTCGGCACACCTTGAGCCCCTTAATACCAATGGATCATGGTTACAACTCCACAGCTTACCTGAGAGTTGTTGCTGACCATGTCCATCCCTTTATGACCACAGTGTACCATCTTTTAATGCTACTTCCAGCAGGATAACATAAATGTTATAAAGCTGGAATCATCTCAGACTGGTTTCTTGAACATAACAATGAGTTCACTGGACTCAAATGTTCTCCACAGTCACCAGATCTCAACTCAATAGATCACCTTTAGGATGTGGTGGAACAAGAGATTGGCATCATGGATGTTCAGCCGACAAATCTGAGGCAACTGTGTGATGCTGTCATGTTAATATGGACCAAACTCTCAGAGGAATGTTTCTAGAACCTTGATGAATCTATGCCACCAATGATTGAGGGAGTTGTGAAGGAAGAGGGGGGTCCAACCCTGTACTAGCAAGGTGTACCTAATAAAGTGGCCAGTGAGTGTAAGTCCTTATTAGTATATTTTAAAAACTTGAAGAAAGCCAAAAAAAAACAAAAAAAGTCTGTGTAAGTTCCAAATATAATATTCTCGTGCCTATAAATCGATCTTCTGAGGTCAATGGGTATGTAATGTATAAACATAAAACAACAAACTCAACTCTGAACCTTTTTTTCTGCATGATCATACCGGTCACACTGATGTGGATTATTTTTTTTAATTCTCCAGGCAAATATTCACCTAAATTTGTGTGATTTCTTAAAAAGTGTCACTAATTTGTTTATTGTTCTCATTATGTTATAAGATGACGTACTTTCAAGTCTGAGCTTAGTGAAACATTATCTTTAACCTGTTGTGGTAAAGTAGCCACAACTGGAAAATAATATTTTAATTAGAGTGAAAACATGAACACATGTTGGATCTGAGGTCACAAAATAATTCCTTACTTGAAACAAAGGAGTTTATCTTTTTTTTTCAGAATTTGATAGTTTTGAGACACTTGAGTGGGACCATGAGAACAGTTACATGAAGCTGTAATGGGATGAACAATGGAGCAAAACAATGAAAGAGACATACACTTGCTTTGTCATGGATCTCTATGTCATCCAGTGTAGGTGGGTTTGTTGCGGAATGCTCTTGCTGCTCATGGCAAACCTTAATGTTGGTTTTCTCATGCATTTGTCTCTCGTAATCCCGCACGTCATCCAAAGTCATATCTGGAAGAAGGTGGGGGAGGGGGCAGCGGGGATGGAAAGGCTGTAACTCATCCATAATGCACTCCAATCAAGAGACAGAGAAGGAGGCGTGTGCCGCAAATGTAAGGCTTTGAGGTAGAACCGAGAGCTTCACACAGGCTCAGAAAAGTGTGCAGGAGAAGGCAAGACAAATCCGAACCACACCAGGAAGAGAGGAGGGTCAAGTGTGCTTCAAGATGAAGGAAATGCGAGAGAAACACCCAATGATTAATTGTCCCAACAGGCAAAACGAAAATGAATCGTTTTCAAAAAAAGAAAAGGGAAAACAATCATTCTACAAAGGAAAAGTTTTCATGAAAATGTCATTTTTCAAAGAGAAGAGAATATTCAGGTTAGTGATTATGCAGCGCAGAAGACTCCGAAATGTTTTGTGCCAACGATAATGGACTTATTATGTGTGAGCCTTGCAGTTATGCAAAAATCTGAACAGCTGAGTGGGTAAATGGGTTGCAGACTCGAGGAGGCACACAGGGCGGCCTCATGTGCAGACAGGAGCAGACAGACACAGGCAGGATTTATGCTTCAGTAAATGCACAATTTCTCATCCAAGGCCAAATTGGATTTCATAACCAAACTCTCAGAATCGTAAAGCATTGGAGTAAAGACATCCTCGAGGTTTAAACGCCGATTTGAAACTGAAGCAAACCCTGACCGTGCTCACACTCCTAACAGAGTCGGTCAGTGGTGAGTGAGTGGGAATCGGAGGGTCGGTGCTCAGGAGAGAGATGGAGCTGGAGGGACTGCTCATGCATCAGCAGTAGTGGGACTACAAGGACTTACACAACCAACACACAACGGCTAAAAGAACACTGAGATACAACAATCCAACAGGGCTGCAATGTCAATGCTCGACACATGGAAAGGACTCCTGGACACCAGATATGGAACCAACTCAGTGTCAGTGTAGGCCTACCTATCCATTCATCAACCCAGGCAAACGCCTGTCTGTGTCCCAGCAGCAGCACATCCCGAACCACCTGCAACACAGACGCACGCTCTTCAACAGGAACTTCACTCTGTACAAATGTCACACAACTTTTTAATAAATCAGACAAGTACTTGTGAGGAGCAGCACAAACTAATGTCAGATGTTGCTGGAACAGCATGACTCTTGTTTATATGCAGCTCTGTTAAAATCATTCCCATCTGCTTGAAGGTATTTACCAAAAACTGATTCAATGAGCCAAATGTATTCTGGTGTAATGGGGAAGGAGTGCTTTGTTTCTGAACTGTGACCCAAATGGTAAGACCAAAAACAAAACTTTAATGTATCCCTGAACCGGGGTGTCAAATTATCACGTTAATCGTGATTAACTATTTACAGAAAATGAATACTTTGTTATTTTTATACTGTGTTGATCTTATTTTTAATCTATGACTATTGTTGTGTTTTCAAAAATAAAAAGGTGGTCTGACTGTTTACTTGAGTGAACATTTAATTTAAACTAAAACACATCTTGTTGTCATCTTTATATGTAGCATGAGCCTGGTGATGCTGTGATGTCATCAGTGAGCGACTTTAGTTCTTCAGAGTTAAACCAAAACAACACCACAACTGTGATCTATTATGTAAGGGACAAAAACCTGACGAGGTGTTCGTTATCAGAAATAAATGGGGTGCACACAAGGCTGATCACATCGGACAGTAAACTGTGGAATAAGGCATGTCCGCATGTGTATTATAGTGTTAAGAGGAGTTTGTGGTCAATACTTTTTGTATTGCTCAGAAAAGTGTTCCTACTGTTTTTTTATGTTTTAATTTTTGAGGTTCTTTTTTTTCTTAATTGTTTGAGATTGAAAAAAATCCCCCTTGGTGGTGTAAAAGTCAAGGTTGGGAGTCTGTTATAATCATAAAACTTCACCAAGCCACTTTTTAGTTGTATTTTGACCTTTTACTTTGTCACTATGTCACAAATTTAAATGAAAATATCCTAAAATGAGGCTTTTCATAGCAATCATTAGGCTAGATTTAAAGTAGATTAATGAATTACAGATCTTTCTGCTGGTTGGCCTCTCACCTTGTGCACAAACTGCTCCACTCGTGTCTGCAGGCCCCACACCTCAAACTTGACGGTGACCAGTTTATATGAGCACATGATGGGATCCTGCGTGTCCCTCCAGCCCTCCTGCAGCATTCCCCGCGACGTCTTCTCTGACCTGAAATATCTCAGGTCCTGCATCGTTGGTGAGAGAGAACATCCGTGTTAACTGTCCTAGGTGTTAGGAGTTTACAGTAAACGACTTACAGTTGCAACAATTCAGTTTTAAAAGCTGCAATTCCTATTTAATACAATAATAAACACTTCTTATTAGAATTGAATGTGAGAGATTAACATATTCAAGAGGTTTTTTTAAGCAACATTATGTGTACAAATAAACTTAAAAATGAATGTTTCAATAAAGTGCAACAAACAGTGAGTATCACAGAAAAAATGGCTAAAGAAGCAGGCTGTCCTACCCAATCAGATTGGTAGAGTGGTAGAAAAGGCTGCAGACATTAGAGGATCTCAAATGTTATTCAACATTTTAGGTCCCAAAGGACTGGCCTACTATTCCTTTTAATATTTTCTATTAAAGCTCATACATAAAGCACCTCTGACTCTTTGTAGTAGCGCTCAGGGATTTCATCGTAGACGATGTCAACGAAGCACACCTCCCTCTCCTGATCCTTTAGCTCCGTGTCAAAGATCTGAAAGAGGTAAAGACGTGTTGGTGATTCAGAGTTATGTCAACATCCCGTAGAGGTCACAGGTTTACTCAAACCCCTTCGCTGATGATGTTCACCATCAACACAAAACTCTAGCAGCAGCGGCACGAGGCCTGCATCCCCACCAGGGGGCGCTCTCCTCGCACATGTTCATTTTGGTGTTAGGTGACTGCAGTCATATGTTCAGCCAGCTGTCCGCGCTCATTGCTGGCCTTTTTTCATCATCATTAGCTGCTGGAGCTGCTGACCACACACAACTTTTCAGCTTGATTTCATTCCTAATTGTTTGTGTAAAGTTACCCAGTCACATGTATGTCAGCTTAACTGTTTTTCTCTACAAATAGCAAAAAAAAAAATAACTGCCCTCCATTGTTTTAGACAAATTCAACCAAATTCTGCTCCCATATGACCAGCAACAGTACCTGGGAGCCGCAGAAAACTTAGATATTTTTTACAAAAAGGCTCAAGTCCAATCTTTTTAAACGGGCTTTTAGCTAACATTATCATTGTTATTCATTTTCAGTAATTTATTTTACGACTTTACACTGGATTACTAATAACTCATTGTAATATTCCTTATTTTAATGTTTTATTGTTTAATTGTTTCTTGCTTTTATGACTGTCTTTACTTTTTATGAGCATTTTTATTTTTAAATGATTATGCTTGTTTTCTGTGATTCATTTTTGGCTTACAGAACTTTGAATTACATTTTGTCTGAAAAGTGCTTCATAAATAAAGATTGATTTGATTGATCTAGAATTTGGTCTTTTTTCAGTTTTTTTTCTTTGCTAAAAGTGACAGATGCAAGTTTTCCGAGACCTTCAATGCAGTAACAAATCAAGTAAAACCTTTATCCTCATTTCATTTGCTTTGTTTCAACATGTACATGTGGAGCAGCAGCCGCTCGCACAGGTCACGCAGCCCCATTCAAAAGTCCATTTGACCAGGATAAATCAAACTGGTTACATAATAAATGTGACTTCAGAGAGCGGCCTCTCGCTTGAAGACATTCAAAACCATAAAGACATGGATAATGCAGTTACATCTCAGGAAAAATGTTGTTTATCTGTAAATCAATAAGAAATTTGGATTTGACTACAATTTGACAACATTTACATTTTGAAGATGAAATGTAAGGTCTTAAGAGGTCAAAAGAGTTTAACTCCCCATGGAGAGGAAAACAAATCAATTGGAGACAGCTGTAACAACACAGAGGCCAAAGCCAGAATTTAGTGCCAGAAAATTGTGGGCTCCGATCAAGGCTGGAACAGCAGAAGTTCAATCTACCATGAACACAGATACATACACAAGAAAAAAAAGAGGTCATGCTTCACCTAAAACATGCTAGAAAAAAAACAAAAAACAGAGTAGCCCTCCAAACTGTTTTCTTTTAGAGTAATGAAGCTAAAACTAAAATTTAAAGTAAAGAAAAAAAAACTCCAAAAACTCTAAAATGACAAAGAAGCACAAAGTCATGAGACATCCACACTGATGCAGAGAGGTGGGAGGGGCATGAGCAGCTTCCAGTGCTCATTCAGATGCATTCTGAGCTCAGGCACATTTACTGCCTGCGGTATCGACGAGGATTCCACAAACATTTTTATAAACTTTAAAGAAGCACGGTTATTCCTAAAAAAACACAGGACTTTTCATTTGCTCAAGTCTGATCTTTCCCTAATTATGTATTTGATTATCTAAAAAGAAATATAAAAACATCAAATAAAGTCGATGAACATGTAAACCCCTAATATTTACCTGAACATTCTTCATAAAAAAAAAGCCAACCTTTGGTTAAAACAACAACTAGAAACACTTACAGGCTCTGGGTTCATCTTATGGCTTTGCAGACAACTTTAAAAATAAAAGCTTTGTATGTGCTCCTTTATACTCCGTTGTATACTCAGTTGTATACTCAGCACTGTTCAAAAGAGCACCATGTCAATTAATTTTCTGTCCCCAAGTCTACCACTATCCTTACAAAAAGGCTGGATATCCTCACTTCCTGCTTCCGCTTTCGTTCTTCCTTCCTTTCTGTGATTACTGTCATTGCACTTCCTCACACTGTACATGTAGAGGAGAACTGAGCAGCATTGACAGACAACAAAACACAAATCCCGTAGCAGCTGCAATCATACGCATGCATATTTTATGCTTCTAAACCAACAAAACATGTCAAAACATACTCCAGTTCTTCTTTAAAGATGCATCCCAAAGTGCATCTTTGTGTGTTTCATCATTACAGCTAAATGTTCCGTTCTGTCTGTGTGTGCAGAAAGGACAGCCATTTGCATTTTAACTCACAAACTCCTGAGATTACATTTTTTGCAGAGTCTGACGTGTCATCTCGTCTTATGCAAGCATCATTTAAAGCCCAGGTGTCAAACCCTTGGTCTTGAGGGCCAGTTTTCTACATGTTTTCCAAGCAACCTGCCACTGAAGCTTCTTACTGGCAAAACACACGTGATCCAGATAATCGACAGCAGGCAGAACTGGGTTTTTACAAAACCAACAGGATGTTGACCCTGGAGGCCTGGCGTCTGACATCCCTGATTTAAAGTATCTCATACCTCCAGTCTACACTTTATGAGTCAATTGTAAGTTACTCGTTTCCATCAGCAAAGCACTGGAGGAGCTACTGAAAGCCTGTCAATAAATGGGGCTTTCTTTTACTGGCATCCCAACAATGCATCACATTTCAGTTTAAGAGCCTCTTTATGGGGAATCCTGAACAGTTGCGTTCCGTTTGCTGCAGAAATCTCAGTATTAGAAACAAACTGGAGTTATGGAATGCTTCCATATGTATCTTCACCAATTTTTGTGCTGGCATCAACCAAACCCTGCTTTTTCAGAGCCACTAACTGAACTACTGAATGCCTTTGGATTGTATCCAGACCCTTTTCCATTTCTGATAGTTTTTTGGGGTGGGGGGGATGCTCAGAACTCCTGGGTGGTGGTGGTGGGCGGCTTGTCTGGGGTGGTGGGGCTCTCGGGGGTGGGGCCCCGCGCTGGGCCCCCTGGTGCAGTGGGAGGGCTGCTCTTCTGGCTGGGCTGGGGCTTGCACTCTGTGCTTCGGCTCACCTTTGCACCTTTAAAAAGTTTACGTGACAGAACGGAATGCTTTACATATGTTGGTTGGTATGCACAAATGTACGTGTGAACTGGATGTGGAGAAGTTTGGGAAGACTCTTGGAGCCAGCAGGTATGCTTGTAACAGCTTAAAGATTGATTGATTGAGTATGTGGACAGGGCCTGCCCATTTTAGACTAACACACACGATTGTGATGGGTATGGGCTTCCAACATTTTGTTGCCTGTAGTCTTACGACTTCAATAACCCACTCTTTTACCCTTTTCTTTTGCGACCCCCCCCCAACTCTTTCTCTTTTTCCCCCCTTTCTTTTTCTGTCCGGTCCAACAAAAAGAACACAAACAAAATTAATATAAATAAAGTTTAGTTTAAATTACAAAAGGGGTTTATACGAATATACACCTTGTGTGTCCGATGATTTATAACCCCCGATTGTAACAGTAAAATCTGTCTAATACAAGAGGCTCTCAGCTCATATCTGTATGCTCAGCTGTATCAGGGGTTCCCAATTCCAGGCCTCGAGGGCCAGTGTCCTACATGTTATTCAACCAACCTGCCATTGGAGCTCCTTTTTGGCTAAACACACCTGATCCAAGTAATCAACAGCAGATAAAGCAGGATTTCTGGAAAACCAGCAGGAGACCGTCCCTCGAGGCCTGGATTTGGGCACACCTGCTCAAAACCTTCCAATTACAAATTACAAGACCTCCTGCAATAATGCTATGGTCACAATTATAACTGCCACCGCGCGATGGGGAGGTATTGGCTGAATTCAAGATTTCATGCCGCTGCCAGATTTTTTTGAAAATTGTTAGTGTGATAATGAATGTAGACACCGGCAGTCAGGCAGCTGTCAGGCGTTGGGGATGATGCTATTACAAAATCGGGTGACAGCTAGGTAGCCAAAGGGCGTCCATTTTCCCTAATCTAGTGAGCTACAATAGGCTACAATAGCAAGCTATGAGTCTCCCAACTCATCACAAGACACGGCAAGCCTTTTACAGATGGACACTGCCTGGTTAAAGTAATGGGAAGTAATGTGCCCGGACAACGTCAGCATGTCCAGAAATACAGTTGCGACACATTGAAGACTTGTCAGCCAACAATAAACTGTCTCATAAAGCTTGTGCTTTTTATTTTTACTCCATTGCCTGCGATGAGAGCACTGATGCCACAGACACTGCACAGCTGCTAATTTTTTTGCGGTGAGTGGACGAAAACTTTGGAGTTATAGAGGAGCCGATCGATCTTAAGTCTAAAAGGCACAACGACAGGTATGGATGTTTTTGAAGCTGTGTCAGACTCAATTGACAAAATGGGACTTAAATGGGAAAAGCTATGTGGAGTCCCAACAGACGGGGCTCCAGCTACGGCAGGTGCACACAAAGGAATGGTGTCTATGATGTGCACTAAGGTGAAAGAGACTGGAGATGAGGCTGTTAAAATGCACTGTGTTGTTCACCAAGAAGCTCATTGTGCCAAGACAGTCAATCTTGGAGATGTAATGAACACAGTTGTGAAAACTGTCAACATAATCGGATCAAGAGGACTGTACCACAGAGACAGTCAGGGTTTTCTTTCTGATGAGGATGCTGAATATAGACATCTACTCTACCACTCGGATGTGCGCTGCCTAAGCCGCGGTGCCGTGCTGAAGTGTTTTGACTCCCTTAAGTCATAAATTGACCACTTTGAAAGAGAAGGACTGACCTCTTCATGAGCTGAAGCCACAAGCTTTGTGGTTGGCAGACCTTGCATTTTTAGTTGATCTTACTGATCATTTAACCACCTTGAACAAGAGGCTACAAGGAAAAGAGCAGCTTGTACCACAACTTTATGCACACATGAAAACATTTTGTGTGAAGCTCAATCTCTTTAAGACACATAAGACACAAGTGCGCAACTTGAACGTTGTGCACTTCCCCTCCGAGATCAGAACTGCTTATCCACAGGCCAACCTTTCTGCTAAAAAGGGAAATATGTGTCTGTGATTACATGTCTTGAAACAGAATTAAGACTGTGCTTCCAGGATTTTTCTGTCATTGAAAAAGAAATCAAGCTATTCGTGACTCCTTTTGTGTTGGATGCCGAAGAAGTGGAAGAGAATCTGCAATTAGATCCCTCCTCAAGTTGCTTGGAAAAGGAAAAGTTTCCTCTGATGAGACACCAGGCGAAAAGAATGATCAGTCTATTTGGCTCGACGTACATATTTGAGCAAACATTTTCCCTGTTAACACTGAACAAAAGCGGAATGAGAACCAAACTGACCGACAGCCATCTCCGTGATGTCCTTCGCATCTCGACCACTAAGTTTCCTCCAGACCTGCTAGTCATCCTTTGGTCCAAAGCGTTGCATCACTGCTCCCATTGAGCGCAATGCCGTTCTCACTTTAGGTGAGTAAAATATATATAAAATATATGCATATATAACTGGATGTTAATATGCATGCATGTGCAGGTACACATGCGACAAATATCAATAATTTTGCACACCACTGTCTTTTATGCAATTTTCTTGTTAATGCACAGAGTATACACACTGCTTTGCAAAGAATAAACACACACTGAATAAACCAGTAAAGATCAATTTATAGAAAGTTGTGATGAAGGCGGTTTTGTCTTTATTTATATTCAGCAAAATAAAATATTTGTCCACTTTCAATTGATTTTTTTTTACTTTAATACACCAAAGTTAAGGTTATATATATAATTTCTAATATATATATATATATAATTTCTATATAACCTTAACTTTGGTGTATTAAAGTAAAGAAAATATACATATATAATTTCTAACCCAGTGGGCCCACCACCTGCATGAGAGCTCAGAAGGGGCAGGTGCAATGTGGTTTGGGTGGCAGTTGAGGGCGAGTGCCTCGGCGGCCTAAACCCCGGTCATGGAACTTGGCTTTTGGGACATGGAACGTCACCTCTCTGGGAGGGAAGGAGTCTGAGCTTGTGCGAGAGGTTGAGAGGTACCGGCTAGATATAGTTGGGCTCACCTCTACGCACAGTCTGGGCTCTGAAACTCAGTCTCTAGAGAGGGGTTGGACTCTCTACCATTCTGGAGTTGCACATGGTGAGAGGCGGCGGGCTGGGCTTACTCGTGAGGCCCCAGCTTAGCCGCCAAGTGTTGGAGTTCTCATCGGTGGATGAGAGAGTTGCGTCCCTCCGCCTTCGGGTAGGGGACAGGTCTCTGACTGTGGTTTCAGCTTACGGGCCGAACAGCAGTTCGGAGTACCCAGCTTTCTTGGTGTCTCTCAGAGGGGTACTGGAAAGTGCCCCAACGGGGGACTCCATTGTCCTCTTGGGTGACTTCAATGCCCACGTACACGGGCAATGACAGTAGCACCTGGAGGGGTGTGATTGGTAGGAACGGCTTCCCTGATCTGAACCCGAGAGTTGTTGGACTTCTGTGTTCGTCATAGTTTGTCCATAACAAACACCATGTTTGAGCACAAGGGTGTCCATCAATACACGTTGCATCAGGACACCCTCGGCAGGAGATCAATGATCGACTTTGTAGTCGTTTTAGCTTCGGCCAAGTGTCTTGGACACTCTGGTAAAGAGAGGGGAAGAGCTCAGACTCCTGCCCCCGTGACCCGGTCCCGGATAAGCGGAAGAAAATGGATGGATGGATGGATGGATGGATGGATGGATGGATATAATTTCTAGTAAATGGCCCAGCCTTTTCTATATTTTTATGTATGTGGTCCTCAGTGAAAAACAATAGCTTGAGTTTTTTTATGTGCTGCAGTTTAGTCCCACCCTCAGATCTGTACTTCTCCTTTCTTCTGTAGTGGATTTTATACCTACATAGTACAATTGTTTGTGGGTTCTTTCATGACACTTGCATATCTTTTTTGACCTGACTTTGATAGAACTTCCTGCTTTGTTTGAACAAAGCAGGAAGTTTGTTTATGTGACATTTTTACACTCTTGTATTTTGAAAGGGAGCCGTCTCTTTGGGGCCCTGTTTCCTGTCAAACACCTGGCTGAAAAGTTGGTTGTTAGCTACCACTGCTCATCTTTAAAGTCCCACTCCAATCGTCTTGTGATCTATTGTCTAGTGGTCTTTTAATTGTGATTATGCCATTTTAGGCTTCATCATCAATTTCTAGGACATACTTTCTGCAGAGCAACAGGAGTTCAATAGAAATTTGCTTCAGATTTGTAGGCGGGACTGTTGGGTTGGAGAGAGCCTGCCTTCATTTTCCATCATCCCTTTGTTTATTCTCTCTCCTGCTATCTTACAGCCCTTCACAATCCCCATCTAACATTACCGGTGCAACAAAAAAGGCAAACAATGTTGGAGCTATCCAGCAGTACAATTCTGATCCAAATGCCAGCTCATCCAAGGAAAACAAAGATGTACATAGCTCTACTTGTCTGCAAGTAAATGCATCAGAATACAGCAAAGCAGGGAGCTTGGGCCCTTTACCGTAGCAACTGCCTCACAGCTACAGGCTTTTTTCAATGACATCTTTTTGTCTGATCCTGATTCACATTGAATTGAATAAAGAAAAACTCAGAAATGTAACTTCAAGCTTAATTTTAAGCAACATTTTGAACAGAAACACATTTTTACCACAGTAATAAAACTGTAATGGTTCTTTTATAAATTACATCAGATTTTTTTTTTTTTTGCTTTTCCAAACTGTGTGAGCAGGATTCTCCAGCAGCAGTGATTCTATATTTTGCCAGAGGCTGAGATGAAAGGTTTGAGGGG
This sequence comes from Adrianichthys oophorus, assembly GCA_036245035.1. NCBI lineage: Eukaryota > Metazoa > Chordata > Actinopteri > Beloniformes > Adrianichthyidae > Adrianichthys > Adrianichthys oophorus. The sequence goes on along the minus strand of BSAI01000009.1, from coordinate 3,469,912 downwards.
GAGTCAATTCACCAGTTCTCTGCCAGCTTTTAGCTGCATTAAAAAAATCAACACAGAAGACGAAACAAGTTTGAATTTAAAATTCAGAAATTTGACAGACAGAAACAAATACCGATGCTACTACTGCTATAACCAGAGAGTACTCACATTATCATTGCATCCTTTGTTGTCCTCATATTTTGTCTCTATGTGGATGGAGAACTTGGGCAGGAATGAGCACTGTTTACAGAAAAAAAGAGGCAAAAGTGTTGGTAAGAAAAACAGATCCGTAATGTATTTTATTAGGAGGACTGTTTGACAATAGATTATCCCCCAATTGTGCATGTTTTAAGGAACTCTTATTTGTCAGGAGTGACCACTACATTTTCTTCATGTTGAGTTTTTCATCACCGTTTAGCTTACAAAGAATCAGACTGTTAAAGGTGACTAAACTGAACATGTTCTGTCTTTTACAGCAAAAATAGTTCCGCATGGGAGGATTTTTTAAACCCAGACTCACCCTGACTCCACATGAACATTCTGTCGCTCTCACATCACCACCCTCATCTTCCCCTCTTCTCCCCCCCTGCAGACTAAAACAGCGTGATTCACTTTGCCAACATTAATCTCTGCACTACAGCACTGTGTGGCTGACTCTGACGAAATGCTTAAGTGTTTGAAATGTGTCAGCTTTTTCGGGTTCTCTGGCTCTGGTCAGGCTGCAGAGGCCTGGCCGGTGGTGCCTGTGCTGTAAGGGCTCTTTGTGTTTTGTTTAGCAGAAAAAAAGCTAAAATTCAATATTGCTTTATGAAGGTAGAGTTATGTTTAATGCAGCAGCAGAGTGCACCACTCTCTGCTAAATCAATATGAGCATGTCTGTGTCATTTAAATGTATTAAAAGCTTTGGAGTGTATTTGAGTAAAAAGGGAGTTGAGTGAAAAGAAGCATGAACAGAGGAAGAATGAATGCAGCAGGAAAAAGCAAAGCAGACTCTGCAGGGTGACCATAAAAACACAGACGACTTTCAAAACATCTGTTCATGAGCTGTATTGAAGATACTTACAGTATATTCTTCAGGGTCCAGAGTGATGAGGCAGGCGGACGCCAGGTTGGAGGGGAGAAACACAACAGAGATTCACTGGCACAGCACCGAAAAAGCTTTCATTATGTACAAAAACAAAAAGTGCAAAACACTTTTCTTAAAGCTTGGGTTATTCCTTTCCCAGTCATTTGCGCTCATCAGGAAGCCATTCCCTTCATCTTGTAACGTTTCTTTTCAGTGATCAGTATCATTAGACCAGAACAGAAACATTTTCTGAGCCCTGCAGCTCAGATCGCTGCAGCTGTGGTTACTGCTGCTTCGCATGGCAAAGCCGAACCCACTGCAGCAATTTTCTAGACAGTACAAAGAAGAAGAACAGATCAAAACTATATAAATGGTTAAAAAATAAATAGTCTATAATGTTGTTTTGTCATACATTTTGTCACTTCAAAAAGCGTGCATGCACTGCTTTTTAATTGGCTGATTTAGGGGGCTTCCATCTTTCTAGTATAAATAAAACAAAGGCAGAGGGAGATTTGTAAACAGAAAGACTGGGGCAGCTTCTGGTGAAACTATTCCAGTTTCGTGAACCCTGCTAGCATATTTACAAAGAGAAAAAGAGAAACGTTATTGAAGGTGGCTGTTTATTGTTGAGCTGTTTTCTAGCTTAGAGAAGTAAACCAAGAGAATATCACAACATCCCATAAACAAATATACCATAAGCTCATACAAATATTTACCAATAGACAGAAGAGGACAAAGACAGGAGGGGGAAAAGGAAGTCAGACCTCCACTGAGCTTCTATTCAGCAAAATCAAACATTTAAATATGTTTTTACTCCACTTTTCCATAAAGACGTTTACCTCCATGTGAAGCGACGCATTCAGTTTTTCCATCACAAATACCAGTACTTATTTTTGTTTATTTATCCCTTCTTTTGTTGTTGATAATTTGATATTTGTCAACTTTGTCGTGATCAATTTTCTTGCAACCACTAGTAATAAATAAGTACAGGTCTTTGTTCCCCCTTAACAGCAATATTTCTATGTGGGGGGGAGAGGAGTCAACTGCATCCACTGCTGAACAATGTTTAAAAAAACTGCAGAAACAACTCAGCAACAAACCCAGTCAACAACACATTATTTTAAACTTGATCAAAAATAAACTGCCCCCCCTAACAAAAGGCTATTCAGACGTTAACTTTTTAACCCACACTTATTGTACATATATAACTTGTTCCAAAATGTTTAAGTTATAAACATGAAAACTATGACATTTCTCCAATGTTGTGGTTTGTATCAGTGTTTCTGTTTTCAGCACAAACTCATGATTTTTCCACTAAGCAGAGGGAAGCAGAGAGCTGCAATGGTCTTATAAAAGTTGAGAGCAGTTTCATGTGTCCTTTTGTGTCAGTAATAACTGTGTGAATTTGGGTCTGAGCTCTCATCTCATCCATTTTTGCTGTAATAATAAATATAAATCAATGCTCTAACCCTGTCTCTTCATGTGCACGTGAAAGTAGAAGACCCTTCCTCTGCAATTGACATTTTACTTAGAATGCAACTAAAATGCTGTCACTTCCTGCAGATCTAAATCATGCTCATGATCCAGGATGAGCCCCTAAAGTCCCACTCCAATCATCAGTGCTCTTTTAAATATGATTCTGTCGTTTTTTTTCTAAAATAAAAAAACAACGTGTTGTTTTCTCGGGCATGGTTTCTACAGAGTGGCAGGAGTTCATCAGGAATTCGGCTCTGGGTTGTGGATGGGATTGTTGGTGCACAGAAGCGTGCCCTCATTTCCCATCATCCCTTTGGTCACCCTCTCTCCTCCTAGCTTACAGCACCTCACACCCCCAACCTAACATTACCGGCGCAACAAAAACGGTGAGCAATATCTGAGCTATCAAGCCGTACAGTTCTGATCCAGATTCCAGTCCAAACCAGGAAAATGAAGACGTTAACGGATTCAGTCGTCTACAGGTGAATGCATCAGAATGGGGTGCAGCAGGGAGCTTGTGACCCGCTGAGTGTAGTTTGTAACAACTACAAGCTTTTCCCTATGTTATTTTTTGTCTCGTCATTCATCACGGTTTGAATTTGGAAATGCCCAGAAAAACTGTTTAAATCTTTTTTTTTTTTTATATATGTCCTCCATCATGAGAAAAAAATGCTACAAAAGCGTGTTATTAAAAACACCAAAAACATCATTTTCATTGGAGTGAGTCTTTAAAGAAACGTGAGATTTGGTCACCAAATAATACAACAAAGCAGTGAACTAATAAAATTGAAAATATACAACTATTTTTAACTTCATATAGACCTGATTAATCCAAAAAAACCTAAATGAATAGTCTACTAATGTACAAAAAAAACATTTCAAGTTTTTCTTAACCTAAAAGGGATTTACTTATTATCAATAAGATGTGCACTAGTCAGTCATTCAGGGACCAAATGAAATGATTTTCTCAGTGAAAGACACATTTGCTCTAAGTTGTACGTCAGCTGCAGCAACACAGATGAGGTCACAAATTTGTCTGCAAACACCAATATGAAAACCATCAAACTGATAATAAAACAGCTGATCAAAATTCATTGAGAGCTGCTACGTTTATCAGTGTTCTCTAGTGTTACTGGAAATTTGCTGACATTGACGTGAGGAACATGACGGTCAGCAGCTCTCCTGGGTCTCCAGAGCTTTCACAGCACATACTGTAAAGTGTGAAGAAAACTGATGGGAATTGTGTTTGCACTCGGCTGGATGGCGGATTCCAAATAGGGGGGAGATAAATAAAATATGAAAATAAAGTTATGCTTAAAATGACCTGAAAAGGACAAAGCCCACGTGCAGAAAAACAGGGGTATGATGGCTTTAAAAAAAGTTTTGTAATTTTTTTTTTGATAAAGGAAAGGGTAACTGAGACTTTACCAAAACAGATACCAAAAATAAATGAATTATTTTTCTCTACTTTACATTTAACAGTACAGTGTTGAATAAACTTGCATGAACTTCCCCTGCAAACATTAAGAAGGGAGAGAACAAAAAACACAGTGGAATTGTGATCTTTTGCTTTTATAATTAAATATTTAAAAAAAAAAAAACAATATATTATAACTATATCTGATGGTTGTGTATACGTTGATTTATTTTTATTAGAAAGAAAAACAGAATTAGCAAAAACTGGCTTTAACAAAAAATCAAAAATATGGTCAGTGGGATAGATGCAACTCTACCATGGGTGTTATTTTGAAAATAGCACCATAAAAAACATTGCTTCTAAGAATTAGCTTCTTCCTGTTTAAGTCTTGCCAATTGTGCATGCTTGTTTTGTGGAAATAAAAAATAATAGGGTATTTTCTTAAATAACCTGTATCTATGCAGTCAAAAAAAACAGGAGTTTACAACTGTCCTACGTCATCTATTCAATAAAAAAAAGAGCATGACTCTCTCAAACAGAGGAACATATGTCAGGGGCTTCACAGCGACTTTCCATTAAGACTTTTGAAATGTGCTAAAAATCTGCTAAAGAGATTAGCAGTTTTGAAACACTTCTTGTCTTTTCACACAACGTCCCAGCGCTACAAATATCCAGTAAAGTGTTTGTAACAAGAGCTCTGTGCCCAGTAAACTCTGTCCTGGCTTCAAAACATTTGAAAACCCAATTCTACGCTTTACGCTGCTGCAGTGCAGACACGCTCTGGGTCTCTGTCACAGTACTCACCTGTCACGGTGTAAGGGTAGTAGTTCCACGCCTTCTCTGTTACATAGAAGATTTTGGGAACCACTGCACGAGCCCAGCTGGGTAATTTACTGCAGAAAGACAAAAAACAATTTTAAGAAAACAACAAACAGAGGTCAGCTGCTCTCTTCTTAACGTCAATCAAAGAGCTATAAACAAATACAAGGAGAACTCATTGATTTTAAAGTGATATTTAAATAATCAAAGCTAATTATGAACATGTGTACAGTCTGTCGTTTCCCATCAGACTGACAAGATATTAACAAAACAGTAATAGATTCCCCTCAATAAAAGTCATTTTTGAAGTTGTTAGCGCTTTTGTTTTGTTTTTTTTGTTTGCTTGATTCTTTCTTTTTTTTTATTAATTCATTTCATTATCTCCGTAATGACTTTCATCATTTGGTGTGATTTTTTTTGTCTTGTATTGTCCAAAACTAATGCTTGAAATAAATCAGATCAAAAAAGTGAACCAGATTTTGTTACCTTGGATAATCCAGAACTTTCTTCAGTCTGAATACACCCAAATGGACCCTGGTCCAGGACTAGGAGCTGCTCTCCGACCCATCTTTTGATGTGGTCCTGGTTCGTTTCTAATCGGACTGAACTCCGGTTCACTCAGGGTGGATTCAGACTGGAAAGGTCTGTTGGTCCAGACCAAGTCCACTTGATTTTTGGTCCTGAACCTTGCGATTGGTCTGTATTCATACTCCCGTCAAGCAGACTTTTATGTTTCGAACAAAAGCTTGTAAACAAAAACACGTGATTAAAGTGTGTGATTTTCTCAGGTTTTCTGTGTCATATCTCACCTCACATTTTTTTGAAATGTCTTTGAAATGCCTTTCTCTCTCTCACACTACACTTCTGCTTTACTCACACTACAGATGAGTTAATGACTTTCAACTAGGCCATCGAAATGTAATTAAAGGAAAATAGAGTTTAGTCTGAACATGTTTCCATGTGCTTAAGAATTCATTCTAGATTCTGACATCATTACATCAAATTCAATTACATCTAATCTACTCATGCGTCACACAGAACAATAAGCTAACAGCCTTGGATTTCTGGGACAACACGATCTTGATGAATAGAAAAGGTAAAGGTCACCTTTAAAGCACTGCTAAACAGTGCAGCAATAATAGGATAATTCAATAGTGCATCAAAAATTCGAAATCAAAATTCTTAAAAAGCCAGTATAAGGCAGTTTAAGTAAAAGATGTGTAGCTGTGATCATTATCTCAGCCTTTACACTCACAAATCCCATCTTGAACATCATCACTGAGCTTCTGCAGACATGTTTTATCAAACAAGCAAGCCCTGATGTGGACAGGACCCCAAAAATATGGTTTCCCCACATAAGGATCAGGCCAGATTTCTATTTCCATCTTATCAATTTATCATTTTATGCTTTATTATATTGTGTGTTTTATAATTGTTCTTCTTTTTTGTCTTAGTTTTGGTTTTTAAAACTGGAAAAGGTTTTTATGTGAAGCAGTTTGAGCTACATTAGTTGGAGAAGTGCTCTAGAAATAAAGTTTTTAATTGATATTTGAGCATTAAAAGGCTAAACTGGGAACTTACTCAAAAACAGTATGCGAGAACCTAATAGTTGATTTGTCTTCCTGTCCGCCTCTTTTGACTGGCATGGTTCACAATTTTTTTTAAAGGACAAAAATGACGCCTTCTGGATCGTGACAGCTGTGAATAAAATCGTCCCTCAACTGTGATATCTTGCAAGCGTTGGCAGGCCCACACTCTCTCTTTCTCCTATTAAAGGTGACTGACAGTCCTCCCACACTTCCATCTGTTGATTTCTGCCGTTCCTTGCATTTTCATTTGAGAATTTTAGCCAGTATACGAAGGGACTCTGCACACGTTTGCCTGGTGCAAAAGCCTGGCAAAACCATCTCCTCCACACTTTTAATGAGTTATTGACAGAGCAGACACAGAGAGCGAGGTTTAATGGAGAGGATAAAGTGGGACACAACCAATTTAAATGGATTTTTCTTCAGGTAAATCATATATGGATTGATTAGTTGTTGTGCGGATGAATGAGAGTAAAAATACTTACAGTAATGACATGAAACACTTAATTATATAGCCTGGTTTCTGTCATTTAAAGACTTCTAAAACCTTCCAGTTTGTTTTCCTGCTTTAGCATTAAATTCTGCTCCTATTTTTCCCAAAAAACCTCAGATTGAAACAGTGGCTTCTGAAATCTCAAATGTGTAATCACATGAGACTACTATATTAGTAAACAGACACTGGTAGTAAAATATTTGGTTTAGTTTCTTACTCATTTTTGAAAGCATCATTTGAGATGTAGACAGATCAGGGTCTTTGACTAATAAAGGCTTAAATCATCCTTGATTAAAATATACTTGTATCAAATATCTAAGGCGGCGTAGAACTCTTTAACTCTGGCTTTTTGGAGTGGTAAGGCTTTGCCCTTTTACCTACTTACATTTCTAGATCAACTCAGCTGTCTAAAAGGATGTGTTCATGTTTACTATGAACTCTTTCTGTTTATAGTCAGAACTGAGTCAAATGAATGGCCAGGCCTGACTCCTGAAGTCCAGTGCTCCTCTTGCTTTCTTCCCCTCCTCTGCAGCAAAGTTCTGCTGACTCAGCACAACTCCTTCCACAGCAGAGCCAATGCTGACACAGGTGTTTGTGCTCTGACACAAAGCATTGAGCATCTTCTACTTCCCTTCATTCTTTCAAAGGACCTTTATTCCCTCACAAACTTTCAATGTTGTTTAAGTTTACACTTGTATCCTTTACAGTATGTTCACTTTAGTGTGGAAGTTACTGTCCAGTCACCAAAAATGTAATGAATAGAATATCTTTATTTCTATAACACTTTTCACAGAAATAATCACAAAGTGCTTTGAAAAAGGAATTTAGAATATTGTAGAATATTCAAAGATAATACGGTAAAGTAGTTGCGACGTTGAAACAATTGCAGAAAGACTCACACTTTAATCAGGTGGCATAAATGATCAAATCATTTCGCTTATCCAGGGTTATAAACATTAAAAGAAAACCAATGGTTGTATGTATCAAAGGTCAGGGTGTGTGATTTCCAAGGCTGTAACAATGAATCAATTAAATTGATGAATTGATTTCTATTCCTACGATAAAACCAGACAGATCTGTCTGAGGCAGAATTGAATCAAATCGACCTATACCATTAAAAAAATTTGCTTCAAAATGAGATAAATCAATATTGGAAAATATCATTTGGATTGAGACATGGTAGGTTTGTTGTACTCTAACGTAGAAACAACTAAGTACATCACAGCAGACAACACACGTGATGCAGCAAAAAATGACCAACCATCATTCCAATCCAGTGTGTGGAAACCTCTCTATGAGTCACGCTGGTTGATGTTTTGGCTAAAGATGTCCTGGATCCATTTTAAAATCCTGCTTTGGGGTTTGGGTTTGGAGCGTTCAAAATGAACCAAAATCGACTATGAAATGGATTGCCAACCACAAATTATGATATGAATTAAATCATTAAAACAATTCACTACACCCCTAGTGATGTCCCTTTATTTGTTTACTGGGTAAGTGAGTTTTTTCTTTATTTTGGCAAAATGTTACTTTCCAAAAACTGTCAAAAAGGCAGAAAAAAAACCAACCTGACTGTTGTTGAAACAATCCAAAGAATTCTCACAAACATTTTGTTGATGTGAAGTCAATTTAAATAAAGTCCAAATGTGGTAAAAACCACATATCTAATGCAACTAACTGCAGAGGCAAAGCAGGTCCTGAAACCACAAGTCAGGAATGTTACAACAGACAGTTTTGCATTGATGTAAATGAGGACTAATGTCAGACAGTAATGAGCCGCTAACAGGTGAAATGACTTGGAACTATTTGGTTCTCAAACATTTAAGCTGCCTCCTGGGAGAAATGTTTCACTACATTGATTGGAGCTGTTCTTTGAGTGCAATTACAAACCAGAGAAAAGCTAAGAAGTAGAGGGGGAAAACATGTTTGTCTTTAGTGAAAAATGATTTATTGTGACACTTCAAATCTGACAGCTCAAAGAAAAAGAAATTCAGTGACTAAGTATTTTCAATAAAATGTTGTTTTGTTTCTGTAAGGACTTTTATTATCCCTGACTGTTGATGGTGATTAGTAATGTTTTTATTGAAAAAAACAATCAAACAAACATTAAAGGTCTTCCACTAGCAGGGGATTTTCCTAAATCACTACACTAATCGCTCTGGGTAAGAGAATAACGGAGCCTTGCTGCACTCACCTGTTGAGGTAGACTCGTTTCTCTGTGAACTGACCCGAGCCATGAGTCGGGTCTTCAAACGGCTCATTCTGGACGACTTCCACTCCTTCTCCCCGGTCGCTCTGCTCGTGGCTGTGCTTACTGATCATGTACAGCTGTCCGATCCGGTACTGCAGGATAAATGACACAAAGGAGGGTTCATTTTTTATGACAGCCTTTGTTATGTCCTAGCTTCTATGAAGTGAACTGCAGTACATACTTTTAAAACAGTTTAAAGACTCTCCAAGTACGTTGCTACAGCTGGAATCAAAGCTCATTAAAGACCCACTCCAATGAAAATGGTGTTTTTAGCGTGTTCTTGTAACATTTTTCTCTTGATGGAGGACACATAGAAAATAACTTAAGATTAAAACTGTATTTCTTCATTCAAATTGGGATGGATGGCAAATGAAAACCAGCGGTTTTAAGGCCTCAGCCATGGGAGAGCCACAATCTTCCTGCTCCGCTCCATTTTTGATGCATCCACTTGTAGCCAAAAAGATCCGTTATTTTCCTTGAGCTGGAATCTGGCTCAAAACTGTACGGCTGCAGAGGTATATTGTTCACAGTTTTTGCTGCACCGCTAGTGTTAGCTTGGGGCTGTGAGGGGATGATAGCTAGCAGAAGAGAGTGTAAACAAAGTAATGCTGGGATATCAGCAGAGAGTTACTTCCACGCCAACTGTCCCGCCCACAACTCAGAGATGACTTTCTAATGTACTCCTGCCGCTCTGCAGAAACGATGTCTTAAAAATTGGCACAGGCATAATCATAGTTTTAAAAACCACTAGGAACAATTTTATAGTCCTGGGGTGTACCCTGCCTTCGCCCATGAGTAGCCGGGTTAGGCTCCGGCAACCCCGTGACCCCGAAAGGGATAAAGCGGTTTGGAAAATGAATGAATGAATGAATGAATAAGCTTGAAATTTAAAGTGCTGATCAGAATAACAATAAAATAATATTCAATCCCTATCGGTATGATCAAACCGAATTTCTGATCCTGGGATCAGGACATCCCTACTAAAAAATAACAGTTTTGATTTCAAAGGTTATTTTGTAACAAAGGAAATTAGGAAGTGAGAACAATTTAGGACTTATTTAAATGACATCACTATGAGAAGATTAAAAAAAGATGTAATATTTCAAAAACAAATAGCCATGAAATTAAAGTGGAAACAGTCACAACTTTCTAAACAAACAATTGTTGAATGTGCTCCAGTCAGTTAGGCTGATTCTCGGCCCCTTTCTTTCACACATACTTGTGAGTCTGAAAAGAAACTGGACGGTGCAACAGATTGTGGTAACGAAGGAGAGCCAAACCAACCAGCTGGCCCTGAATGGCACATTTCCCCTCTCCTGTCACACCTGTTGGCTGAGCTACACTGTCAGGGGAAGATGTGAAAAGCTTACACACAAAAGACAGGACTCGCAGGCCAGATTTTAAAATATCTACTAAACTCTAGTCCAAGAGACATATGAAAGAGTACAGACAACAGACAGACCTCTGCACCACGGCCGCCCCATAGTAACCTTGAGTCATTGATTAGACTTGAGCTGCATATATACCAGCTTAAGAGTGCTATTGAATTCTTTTCTAGTCTATCATTTCTTAACTAAGGCAAACAAAGCAAAGTTTTATTCTGTTATTTTTTTTTTTGGCATCTCAGATTTAGAGTTGATAAATTGGTGCGATTCTTCAAAATCATTATTTACTTAGTCTGTTCAGGTGTTCTCTAAAAGCACCATGCATGAATAACATGGAATCAAAGCCTTCCCTCAGGGCCAACCTGATGAGGGGAAAATCATAAAACATTTAGTAAATGTCAAATGAAAGCATTAATGATGACGACTATTTTCATCTTTGTGCTTTTAAGTCGTCTTTGGTGGCTTTTTGTCTGGACAAGAGTGAACGCAAAAGAAAGTGTCCTAACAATCAAATGACCAAGGATGTGTCCACATCTAACACTGGACAAAACATAAGGGATGTTGAAACCACTTCATGTAGACTGAGAACCTTACAGACGCACTACTCCATAAATCTTATAAAAAGAAAGGATTCACTTGGATTGTAGTGTGTAACAATTTTAAAAAAATAAAAATGGAATAAAACCCCAATTGAACTAAAACTGATTATTTTAATTACAGTGTTTCTAATCCAAATGAAAGCACAGAGAACAAACCTGTGAACATTTCCGAAGTGTTGGGATGCTGGCATATTACAAACACAAAGACTAAAGCCTAAGGGAAATTGTGCAAACGTGTGGAGTCCAAAAATTTGGTCCATCATCCGAGCTTTGTTGAGGCGAGTGTTTTGGCACTGCTGTGCTAAACACAGCTGTACACAGGATGGCCAGTTTTGTCAGACGGACAAAAATCTAACCATCTAGAAAATGAGTCCTCCCACCAGAAAAAGAGGCTTTACCTCACCACAGGACAGTTCGTGAATTAAAATAGCTTTTAACCTGATCTGATTAACTAAAGAGGAAGCAGTCTGTGTCTTCTAAATACTGTTCCAGTTCTTACTGAATGGGAAAATATCATAAAAACATCCATCTATTGCAACAACATTGGCTAGTATTTTCAAAAACATAAACTCTGCCCTTGTACGGATGTTCCACACTGACACTTTGTTTGTGCGAGAACATTCCTGTACTCAGGTGCCAGACGCAGCCGAAGGTCATTAACGGGGACTGTTATGAAAACAGTGTTCAGCTCTTCTTGGCAGGAGTAAGACCCATTATAAAGATTTATTTCTTCCATCCCCTTCCCGTCTGAACTCAATTTGAAACATTCCAAGCAGCAGCAATCAAACCAGTGAGAGGGAAAAAACCTTAAAGAAAGGAAAATTGTGTTTTTGGTAGGATTTTTCTCATAATGGAGGACACCCATGAAAGAATTTCAGATTAAAACTGTGTTTCGGTTTTGTTTTGTTTTCCTTGTTTGAGCTGGAATTTGGCTCAAATCTGTACGGCGGCATAGCTCTGATGACGCTCACCATTTGTGTTGCACTGCTAATGCTAGCTTGAGGCTCTGAGGAGCTGTAAGCTAGCAGGAGCGTGTGTAAACAAAGGAATGCTGGGATTTCGATCTAAGGTTACTTCTGCACCAATGGTCCTGGGAACCCTGGGAACCCTGGGAACGATTTTACGATAGAAAAACGCTTGAATACATGTTTATTAGACACGGTAAACAGGTGACAGTAGCGTTCTTGCAGCTTCGACCAACCGGAAAAGCTCTTTACTTTTGTTCTTCACTTTGTGAACAATTGTTTGACTTACTTTATCTGATTGCAGCAGAAAACACAAAGAGCTCAAGGATGCTGACAGATGAACGCTTTTCTGGGAATCCACTGACTCTTAAGCCACCATTTTGCAAACTTTTTAAAACAGGTAGAAGTTCAAAACCTTCTTACAGCAGCATCATGATCATTATTTGCAGCAAAAGCAGATTGCGATTCAGTCAGCGCAATGTGGTGGGTGACTGTCAAGTTGCAGGATTCTGAAATTCATCAGGCTAGAGGTTATTTCCAGCACTCGCAGCATACCCCGAGGACATTTTGAGCATGCACAGGCTCACTTCTGAAATGGCCCATGTGTTCGTCTGCACAGCAGCTGCTGCACTTCTGGAGGAAACCAGCCACAATTTTTGTGTTTCTAATATAAAAGCTAGAAATGTTCCATTTCATCTATTTGGAACAGGGTTCGGTCTTTTTTATTCCCTAACAAGGATACTTATGGCGTAATGGATCTGCATCACATGGCCATTTTACAACCCAGTCTCCTTCAAACAGTTGCTGCATTAATCAGGGTTTATCTTTTATCAAAGTCTTGCATGAGAGCAGCAACTCCAAAAGCAGCTCCGGGACACAGCAGCAATGAGGCTGGCAGCTTGAGTGTTACTCTAAATAATGCAGATGTATTTCATCCTTCATCCTCTTTCCACACACACACACAATGAGGAAATCTGTGGACTGTGAGGTGGCGAGGGAGATCTTCTGAGTGCTTTGTGAGGACACAAAGACAGAAAATGAGCAGACGAAAAGTACGTCCTAACACGGTTAGGGAGGAGCTAAATATTCTTTTTATGACGAGAGACATCCTCATCTGTTGGTGTCCACAGTGAGCTGCAGTACGAATAGACGTAAAAAAATATCAATGACTCGCATGCATTATCTACACCTCTTAGGAGGGGCACTATGATGACGTCTAGAGATGGAAATTAGTTCAGTCACAACAGATGGAAGCAGAAAGCTCCAAACTGGAGTGTGAGCAAAGGAACAAATAAGAGTTTGTTCCCTGTTCTCTAGTGGGGAATCAGCTGTCTCTGGTGAGGTATCTTCACAGCATAATTAATCAGTCAGCTACAAGAGGTCAGCGCTCGTCTTGGCTTTATCTGATTTGTTTGATGACAGGGCACTCTGCTTTGCTGCGGTTCATTAATCAACGCCAATAAACTGGAGGATGCTGCCATCATCACCCACCATTACTGACTTCTGGTCTGGGTCACAGAAACCTACATGTATAAACACGGATCGTTCCGATGTCTCTCTTTCTATGGGAGTTGGATTGTGCAACCATGTCTGATTTTGCAAAGGGTTATATTTTAAGAAAAAGGTGCAGAGTCAAATTTTTTAGAACAATGTTGCCATTGAAACGGTTTAAAGATAAAACAGGGAAATTGGTTATTTATTTTACTTGAATATGACTTTTACACACAGGGTTTTACATTACAGGCTGCTGCTTTTTGTGTCTTTTTGAAACTTACATTTAATATTTTTCCCTTTTTTTTAAATTTAGCTTAAAGTGAGCTCCACTTGATTCTTTGTTTGTAAATAAAGCTTTTCTGACTAGAAATGATGATGATGATGATGAAGAAGATGATAAAATAGGAAACTTGATCACCCCCAAAAAGCCAGGCTGAAGCACAAGGTCATTTAGATCAATACTTCTCTAAGGATGCAACCTGCTTATTTATAATGCCATCGCATTGAAACAGATAAGAAGGTGGGTGGAGCTTAAATGTAAAGCTGGAATCTATGAAAGATTTGCAATGCTACAGTATTATGACATGTGAGCAGACCGCAATTAAAGTCTGTTATGCCATGAGATAATACACGCATTTTTAACTGTGACATGAAAACAGATAGTTTCTAAAAAGTCTACTTTAGTTCCATGTAGTCAATAAAATGGAAATCATAAGATGTTTCAGTAAATTTTCCTAAAACAAAAAATAAATTTAGTAAAAATACAGTATTTGTCATTCCTTCTGCACCTTAAATCTTTTGCAAGAGAAACAATGAAGCATTTTTCCTTTCGGGGCAGGAATGACATGAAATATATTTAAAGAACCTGGCCTCTAAAGGGGAAGGTGCTGAAATGTCAAAAAGAAGCATCTAAAACCACATTTCCTCTGAAGTGATGAAGGAATTTGGCATTGACAACTATTAAAATAAAATAGAAAAACTACCCACATTACAATTTCATACTTTAAGCCAAAAAGCTGTAAGTGTGCTTTCACAAATGCATCAAAAATACATGTAAATAGATATATTCCAGAATGTGTGGAGTTTAAAAAAAGAGACAGAAGCACAATATTTAATTCTTTCTTGTTCTCCTGTAAGGACCTAGGTTTTCTGGGTTCCTGTACTTGGAGTGTGGGCTGAACAGATACATCTCATAGGCTGAAGGATCTGCCCCAATCACATTGTCATTTCTGTTTGAACAAAATTTACTTTGAGGTGATGATCACAGGAAATTCATTTCAACACCATTTTAATAAGAAGACGCTGCTCCATGTGGATGTTCTTTTACGAGAACTCGTGTTTTGAATTGTTTTAAAATTATTAAAATGAATGATTGGAATAGTTGGTATTGCTAATGAATTTCCCATCTAATATCTTCATAGAAACCCATGTGAGTAGTTTTAATATATGTGCCTAACAGCGTGGTGGGTTTTAGCTTATTCTGCCCGTTGATCTCGTTTCATTTTATCTTTTGCTGCTTTGGATGAAAAAAAGTGAGCCTTGCTGCAAATGTCTATAGACAACATTTTCTATTTCTCCACAAACTTCTTATGTTACTTTTTCCCACTTGCTAAAACACATTTTATTAAATGTTTGACCAAACAGGATTTTCAAAATAAAGGCTAAGCGTACAAATTACTTGACTCAAGAGTCAAGAACTCCTTTTGAGGTCAAAATGAAGTGTTGTCAAAACTAACAAACACACAGCAAATGTGACACATAATACAACTTAACACTGTTCACAAAATGGTTCATAAACAGGCT
Source organism: Adrianichthys oophorus (assembly GCA_036245035.1). Taxonomy (NCBI): domain Eukaryota; kingdom Metazoa; phylum Chordata; class Actinopteri; order Beloniformes; family Adrianichthyidae; genus Adrianichthys; species Adrianichthys oophorus. The sequence goes on along the minus strand of BSAI01000009.1, from coordinate 3,454,579 downwards.
ATGCTAGTTTTAATAATTAAATACCTCTCCCCATCATTCTCTCTTCACTTCTCTTCTTTTGTTTTACTGTTGTCTTTTTCTTTGTCCCATCAGCAGTTCTGTGCTGTCCATGTCCCTAAAAAGGTTTTTTAGTTCAGTTTAGTTTAAATAACAAAAGGGGTTTATATAAATATACACCTTGTGTGTCCGATGATTTACAACCCCCCAATGTAACAGTAAAATCTGTCTAACACAAGAGGCTCTCAGCTTATATCTATTTGCTTGGCTGTTGGACAGGACAAGTTTAAAAAAAAAAAAAAAGTACCAATATTTTTCTAATGTAGGGCACACTTACCCACTCCAGTCATTCATTTTGTGTCCAGCTTTGTTAATAGTGGATGTGACTGTTTACCTCTGGTTTTCTGCTTGTGCACTTACTGTATATTCCCGAGCTCAGATTGTCTGAGTAGTTCAAGGGGGCTCTGAATTCTTGCTTTTGGCTCCAGAATTACCAAATCACAAAACCTGGCATGACAGGAAAACACACAGACTAACATTATCGGCCTTTCCAAAAGCCACAGCATGACTGTGAAAAATACTGTGGAAAATATAGGAAAACTTTTAAAACCCATTGAAAAAGGAAACATTGAGGGTAAGAAGCCCCCTTTAGCCCCCGTTAACTTAACGTGTCTGTCACAAACAGAGGTATCAAAGAGGAGGACATAGTTAACCCAGTGTATGCTCTATGGCAGCCAGCTCTGAACACCTCTCTGTTTAAATGTCAAAGTGAGGTCATAATTACGTTAACAGCTTTGATAATCACTGTGTTTCACTTAGACTGGGCCGCATTACTGCTTCCTGAGAGCACCATGGCAGAGACATGGATTTGTGTGTGGCAGGTGATATAACACTGACAAATTGTTGGAACTACTTTAAAAAGGGGGAAGCAGCTTCATGACAACATGGACTCACAGAGAGACATAAAATCTGCTCCCACAGACTGATCAAATCCAGTCAGTGTATTTATCTTAGCCATAGAGACTGCTAAGTATGCAGCATGTAAAAAGTTCCATTGTGACCTTTATAATGTTAAAGAGCTGTAAAATAAACAGGTGAGCTTTTTTTTCAGAAGAAAACCTAGGAAGCTTTGTCAGAATAGTCATCAGACTTCTCGTGGAGTAGTTGTCTGGAATAATAGGCTTGAAATATAAAGGGCTGGTCCCAGTAATAATAAATTAAATATGCGATACTGATCGGGAGACAACAGCCAATACCAATTGAGTCATCAACCACAGGATTGGGCCCAATTTCCGATCACTTGATCGGATTGGGATATCCCTAGTTGTAACACCACAGCCTGACTGAGGATTGTTCCTGACCATCTCCATCCCTAACCCACAGTGTACCATCTTCTGATGGTTACTTCCAGCAGAATGTGGTGGAAAAGGACACTGACATCATTGATGTGCAGCAACTGTGTGATGCTATCATGTCAATATGGATCAAACTCTCTGAAGAATGTTTTCAGAACCTTGTTGAATCTGTGACACCAAGGATTAAAGCAGTTCTGAAGGCAAAAACGGGGTCCAAACCAATACTTTCTTACTGGGGCCAAAACCAAAAAAACTCTCACAGAAAAGCCTTTTCAATGTGGCATTAATTTCAACATTCTGCACATAAAAAGAAGATTTTCCAGCAAGTCATTCCAAGTTCATCATTACACAGCCATGAACACACAACACCGCCTAACACACGCGCAGCCATCTGGCCATAGTGCCTTCAGGTTGGTAGTAGACAGTCAGATGTTGCAGGTGAAGGGGCTGAATCACAAAGTGTGGAGCCTGACAAGTGACCAACAGCAACCATGACGTTACGTAAAGACCTTTTCGCTCTGACTTTTTTTTACTAATGTCACAAAGCTGCAGGCCTGTTTTTAACCAGATGTGAGGGGTACTGGGGTGTCCAGACAAACCCGTCACAACCAACTCCACCACTTTAACTTGAATACCAGACAACTGTTGGAGGTGACTCCACTAACACCAAGCCACCCCCGTAAACGTTTGCTGTGGACACAAGACCACCTTCTGCTCCCAAACTCAGAATGATCTCATAAACCCGCTTACTCATGCATTTATAGAGTTCTTCAAAGTACTATTATACAGAGTTACATTCAGGTTTGTTTGACTTTTTTCTGTTTGTTGTTCTAACTATGTCGCTCATGTAGCTTTAGCAGGTCCTGTTGGTCTCTAAAGGTCCTCCCCCACACTTTAAGTAAAAGTAAAAGTCAGAAACTGAAGTGACTGAAAAAACAAGGATCATCTGGCTTGAAGGGAATTTAATCTCAAATCAAACTAGGCATGAATGGAACGATAGATGTTTGGAGAGTTCGGACAAGGACGGACAGTTAATTTGCTGTTTGGAAGTGAACTGTGTCAGCTTAAAATTACAATCTATTCCTAAATAAATAATGGCTTTTCTCTTGGCAGAACATGAACTTACATGGAATTCAACAGCCAGAGGAGGCAGTTTTGGGAAGAGTGCATAGCTTGGATTTAGTCTATGACAGCATACTAGCCTTAAACAGATACAACTGCTCTAGAAACTAGTCAATGTTCCCTCCTTATTACACCCTTTCTGCCCCCCAAGACAGTAATCCTTATGGCAATGTGTCACCGGTTACCCAGACCGGTGTGTACACCATATCTTGCACATCTCTAAGGTCCAACCTGTGCAATACTACTGTCCAAAGCATTAGCTCAACTCAAGAATCGCCTCAGTAAATTATGTCACAACAGACATGCTGTGACACTGCTTATGCAGGCATAATCGCACGTCACACAGTCAAGACAATCGTTCACATGAAGGCTTAAGACAACTGAAATAACCCATCGAAATGGGAATTAGCCTAAGGAAAAAAATTCTAATGACTTCTGAATCTGAAGGTTTTTTTAATCATCTTCAAGCAGAACAAAGGAAAGTGAGGCATCCATCTGGGATTTAACCTGATCCACGTCAGTTCAGAGCTCCTGCTAACGTGGGCTAAAGAGGTGGCCAGCTGAGGCATACAAGCAGGATGCACGTCTCACTTCCACACACAACCCAAGCTATTTTTATTCATAACCCGCTGACTCACAGATGATGCACACTAACATTTACACAACAAAATCCACTTACAGTTATTTTTATATAATGATGGACATGACGCTTCGAAAAAAGAGCTTCATTTTATGTTAAGTATGTCATGTATTCAAGTTAGTTAAGGCCGGGTGTTTTTCAAATCTTAATGCATCTTCCTTTAAAACTCAAAAAGGTGTTTGACTGCATTTGTATGCATAAAACCAGGCCAAAAGGGCAGCAAGTTGGCGAAAACAGGAGCAGAGGCTGAAGTGTTAAAAAGCTGCCAGACATTTTGGCTGATTTCCACATTTAAATATTCATCAACACCTGATTCATGTCAGGATGATGCTCCACCTCTCCATGGAGAAAGCTTATTACAGTATGAGAAGGCAAGTCAAGTGTCTGCCAGAATGTCGGTGAATAGTTTCTGGTTAGGTGAAGGTCACTTCTGTTATCAACTGCTGCTGCAAAACAAATTAAAAACAGTAGTTTTGGGGATGTTTAAAACCAAAATGCTTTATTTTTTCATTTCCTAAATGTGTTTTCTGTATTTTATTTGTTATTTTATGTGTTTTTGAGTTTGTACTTCCGACCATCACAGCTACTAGACATTACACAAAAAACATACTGTTTTTCTATAGGATTTATTTTCTAAGTCTATTAAAGATCACACAGTTCAAATAATGTCAAGTCTAGCCTTTGACTGAGACTCCAAAAAGAATCCCTTTTCAAAGCCATTACAGGGTGGTTTGCTGGTTTCTTTGGAATGTTGTCCTGCTGTAGGTCCTTTCAGGGTAAATAAAGGGTTACAACCACGACTGTTGTTAGGTTATGATATTTAGGAACTCTCTCCATGCATTACCTATTGTTAATAGGTGGCAGGATGATATGTTTAAACGTGCTCAAATCAATTTAAGACAGATGTGCAGCCACAAAGATTGCCACAGCAAAAGAGGTTACACCACAGATTTTATAGAGCCTCTGCACCAGAGGTATAACAGAGCAAGACCCCACACTGATGGCAAAACAATTCAAAGTGAATCTAAGTGTGAATGTGCATAAACCAGGTCCTGGACCAGGGTCCGCTTTTGTGCCATCAGAATGAAAATTTGCTCTGGATTATCGGAGGAAATGAACTCTGGTTCACTTTAATTGAACTAAATGTGACCATTCTGAATACACCTTTAAATAGTCTATTTAGACCGTTTTTGTTCTTTTTTATTCTTCAATATTCAAATATGTGTGACAAATGTGTGCAGTAAAACCGTACAGGAACATACATTTATGCAGAATATAAAATAACAATCTGCATTAATGCAAAGTTTTTCCCTGGTGATTCAGGGACCTTTGCTCTAAGCACTTGGTTGAGGTAAGCTTCATCTGGTGGTCAGGAGTAGTTGTGGTTTCTATTAAAGAGGCTCTTTAAAGGATGAACTGTTGTATCACTGGAGCCACAAAAAAACATATCATAATGAGAGCTTTCAATGATGGAACCACACTGGACAGCTTTAAAAAAAAGTTCATGAGGGCAGAAGAAATGCTAATGCTATATATGATTCCTTAATGTTTCAGTGGGTTTTGTAAAAATGTTCAAAAAAGACATTTGCTTTGAGTTCTTAGTATGCAAATTTGTAATGCTGTATGATTTTTCTATCCCAGAGAAATGGGCTGCTTAGCTGCTATGGTAGAGCAATGCACTAACACATAAAAAGTGAAAATGGAAACCCTACAGAGGAAGCTCATTTCGACCGCTTGTATCTGGGACCTCGTTCTTTCTGTCATGACCCAAAGCTCATGACCATAGGTGAGTATCAGAATGAAAATTGACCGGTACATTGAGAGCTTTGCTTTCTGGCTCAGCTCTCTCTTTACCACAATGGACCAGTACAGCAACCACATAACAGCAGACGCCGCTTCAGTCCGCCTGTCCATCTCACGCTCCGATCTTCCCTCGCATATGAACAACCCCCCAAGATACATTAACTCCTCCACCTGGTCAAATAGAACTCCACCCACCCAGAGAGGACAAACTACCTTTCTCCGGTCGAGAACCCTGGCCTCAGATTTAGTGGTGCTGACCCTCACCTGCCACAAACGGCTCCAATGCATGCTGGAGGTCCTGGCTCAATGAAGCCAACAGGCTAACATCCTCTGCAAAGAGCAGAGAGGAAATCCAGCGGTCCCCAAACCACATTCCTGTTTTTATTTAAAATAAATGTAAGAAAAATGCAAATTCAAGGAAAGAACTAAGATTAAATGTGTCCATAGAAAAGAGCTACAAGACAGAAAAAAAGAAAAAGGTCTTTCCTTCTTGTTACACTAGCTCTTCCTCAACTCTCACACAGTTTCTCTCTCTGTTTCTCTATTTCACACGCACACAAACATTTTCAGGGAAATCTAACAAACTGAGACGCATGTTAAAGAGCAAATTATGTAGAAATACACACATCAGGACGTAAACAAGCATTCTCTAAATGCAACATGCAACACTTTAATAGTTATACCAAATTTTAAATATAAAACATCGAAGTAACAACGGAAAAATGAATTAGACTATTAAACTGATTGATGTCATTCTAAATCAAAATTTAGAGTTTACTTAACCAAATGTAACATAATATCATGGTATTTGTTACATTTCTTTTGATGATAAAAAAAATGCTTTTTTAATTTCTGCTTAATGAATGGGAAACTTACAAGAATTAAGAATTCATACATCATAAAATGACCAAAAATAATTTTTGGCAAAAAAAAAACCATATCCAAAGATATGATGAGTTTTTATTTCATTTTTGATGATAAGATTTAAATATTATACTATTTTACATTTTTATATTATTTGATTTAAACAGTTGGTTCACTGAGATAATATAGCTTTTAATTTTCAAAACCATTACTTTTAACTCATCTGCCTAAGAGAACTGATTTCATTTCACTAAAAGAGTTTACAGTTTAAAAAAAAATGCTATGTTCTCTATCTTATCATTTTAGTCAATGCTGTGACATAAATAAAGACATACAGTAGCTTCGTTGGGTGTGCAAACATAACCTAAGGAAATAAAGATCACTTTCAATCTATCTGTTACACACGACTGAGAGTGTAAAGTTTGTTCTCAGTAGAGAGGTCCCCATCACTTTTTATTTTGGGCCCTGATCCGATTCAGAGTAATTTGACTTTGAGTTTTTGCAGATATCGAGTCCCAATCCGATACATTTGCCACACATTTAAAAATATGAACAATTTTAATACACAGATCCAGGTTGTCCCCAATTTTTCTTTTACCTACCTTATTTTATCATTAATCACTCAAATGATAAAGTTTCTTCTGTGAAGTAGTTTGAACAATGAAGCAATAATAGTGAAACTATTAACTAGAAACAACAGTTAACAACTCATTAGTAAAAATAAGTGATAGTCATGTGAGAACGTTTGGTGACTGCAGCTTCAGTATCTTCCGAACTATAAAACATATTTAAACATATTTGATTTATATCTTCATTTTTAAACAATTAAAACAATTACTTTCTTTTAAAATCGTCGTTGCAGAATGAAAATGATGCATTATTAATCTTTATGACTAGCTCATATCAAGGCAACAATTTATCAGCTCGGTTGTTTTTGAGAGGTTATAGATTTATTTAAATCACTTTTTCCCGGAGCCTACACTTTATAGACAATCCCTTGGCAGCTGTCTTACTAGCATCTCTCTGTCAGCAGCATGGAGAGAGCCATTCTCATTAAAAAGGAATCGGGATGCAACATCTGAGTCCGATCAAATCTGAATCCTTGTGATAGGGCCCTTTTCCGATTGCGTGGTAGGATTGGAACATTCCTAGTTCTCAGTATCTGACACGCTCTCTGAGAGATCAGTGAGCAGCAGGTATGAAACTGCTGGGGAACTATTTGGTTTTTTTAACCACCAATTGAACATTTTGGAGGTGAGTTTTTTGAAGAAAAAGCATAGGACCTATTACTACAGTCTGAAGTATGAGCATGACTGGAATAATAATCCCACTGCTACAGGGCTAAGACCACTGACTGGGTCAAATCTACAAAAGAAATAGGAACCTAGTTCAAAACATTACTATTTGCAAATACATACTAGATAAAAACAGATCATGCATTGACAGGCAAAAGCAATAAAACCATCCATCAAACGGTAAAAACAAGATTTAAAAGATGTAGTAAATCCTGACTTTATGATACAGCTATTTAATAAAAAGCAAATACAAATATCTCCCAGACAAAATTATTCAAAGGAGAGAAGCCACATTTCTTTCCACAGAATCATGCAGCATTTAATAAAAAACAAAACAGCTTTTTTGCACTGCACATTTGGAACCGTGAAGCCCTAAATTTTACACACAGAACAGCAAGAATCAACTTATAATAAGAAAGAGTGCTTTGAAGAATACAGGATTTGTATCATCAAGCTTTAATCACAATGCTGGTCTTTCATTGGAAATGTTCTGTTTGTGATCCTCAGGGAGTCTCTATTCTGACTGATTAATTATTAATTGACCCTGCCAAAGTGTTGGAAATGTAATCTACACTCACTGGCCACTTCATTAGGTACACCTTGCTAGTACAGGGTTGGACCCCCTTTTGTCTTCAGAACTGCCTTAATCCTTGCTGTCATTGATTCAACAAGGTTCCTCAGGGACTTTGGTCCATATTGACATGACAGCATCACACAGTTGCTGCAGATTTGTCGGCTGCACATCCATGATACCAATCTCTTGTCCCACTACATCCCAAAGGTGATGTATTGAGTTGAGATCTAGTGACGGTGGAGAACATTTGAGTCCAGTGAACTCATTGTTATGTTCAAGAAACCAGTCTGAGATGATTCCAGCTTTATGTCATGGCATGTTATCCTGCTGGAAGTAGCATTAGAAGATGGTACACTATGGTCATAAAAGGATTGGACATGGTCAGCAACAACTTTCAGGTAGGTTGTGGGGTTGTAACCAAGCTCAACTGGGGGGGTACGAAAGAGGGCAAAGTGTACCAAGAAAATATTCCCCACAACATCACCCCATTACACCACCAACAGCCTGAACCATTGATACAAGGGAGGATGGATCCATGTTTTCATGTTGTGGATGGCAAATTCTGACTCTACCATCTGAATGTTGTAGCAGAAATGGAGACTCATCAGACCAGGCCAGTGAATTGAAGCCTCAGTTTCCTGTTCTTAACTGACAGGAGTGGTACCTAGTGTGGTCTTCTGCTGCTGTAGCCCATCTGCCTTAAGGGTGGACGTGTTGCGTGTTCAGAGATGCTCTTCTGGAGTCCTCGGTTGTAACCAGTGGTTTTTTTGTGTTACTGTTGCCTTTCTATCAGCTGGAACCAATCTGGCCATTCTCTTCTGATCTCTGGCATCAACAAGGCATTTCCACCCACAGAATTGCTGGTCACTGGATAGTTTCTCTGGTTGTGGGTGAAAATCCCAGTAGATCAGCAGTTTCTGAATTACTCAGACCACCAAAAAACAACCATGCTACATTCAAAGTCCCTCCAATCACCTTTCTTTCTCATTCTGATGCTCGGCTTGAGCTGCAGCCAATCGTCTCAACCATTTGTACATTCCTAAATGCATTAGGTTGTTGCCATTTTATTGGCTGATTAAAAATTTGTGCTAACAAGCAGTTGGACAGGTATGCCCAATAAAATGCCCAATGAGTGTACACTTTTATTGGAAAAAAGAAATATAAATCATTAGAGCAGTTACTTTAAAGGAAAAATATTTAAATCTAAGAGCAAAGTTCTCATTACTTTATTAATTTTTTTTCTGGTAAAAGCAAAGATTTTCTTTCCATGCAAAAGCTTCTAAAGTTCAAGTTTTTTGGTGTGTTTGTTGGCTTCCTTGGCAGCACATTAAAGGTGCTTTGCTCTTTGCTAAGAGGGGCATTCCTGTGTCCTCTACTTTAAAGCTTCTTGTCCAGTTACAGCACGCATTGTTGGAGTGAAATGGATGTCAAATCTTTCAAAGAATACGTTCAAAAGCGATCTACCATACAGTCTACAAAAAAGAGCGCTAAAATATGCTTGTGGATTCACGTATAAATACATTGAAATGTCGAACTACTGAATCTCAGTAAATAGTAAGATTAGAAAATGGATGGATGGATGGATGGATGGATGGATTCAAAAGAAACAGGGGAAGGTGTTTGGCTTCTATCAAACAGTTGCTAGTGACAGAAATAGCTTGAATGAAAAGGTCAGAATGGGTGAAAGACGCTTTGATAGGAATCCCCACCAGGCTGTAGGCTTTAGGGTCTGTATGGAGATAATATATAAAGTGTTCTTCAGTGATTATATACCAGAGATACTTTATTTTACCACAACACGCAAGCACAGCATTGGAAAGGTGGAAGTTGGGGATTTTCAGATTTTAGTCTTCTTTACTTCTAGAAATTATGCTTTTACCTGCATTAAAATCAATGTCATTATCAGTCCCATAATCTGAACAGATGTTTAGTGATTGCTGAAGACCAGCAGTACTTGGACTCAACTGGACTATATCATCAGTGTATATGAGATGATTGATTATGGGATCTCCAGCTACACAGCCAGTGTGATAAGCATTTGGAGAGATAATTCATCCAGATACAGGTTAAAAAGAATTGGAGAAAGAGTGCTCCCTGTCTCACCCCATTGCTGATCTTAAAAAGGCTATGAAACCTGCTTTCCCCATTTAACCTGCATATTGTTAAGCATACCAATATGCTAGAATGTGCACAACACATTTGGGTACACCTCTTTTCCACTTGCATGAATACTTTCCTGTGATTTACTCTGTTGAATGCTTTAAAGGCATCCAGGAAACACAAGAAAACAGAGGAATTCTGATTTCTGTATTTAGAGATCATCGTTTTAAGAGTATACATGCACTTGTCAGTACCAAGCTTCTCCTTAAATCCAAACTGATTATCTGTTGATTTTACTAATTCTGTGATCCTGTCCAACAACAGAATTCCAGTTGACAGTGTCAGACCGTTGTCTTCACAGAACTGTTGCAAATGATTAGCAAATGTTGAATTGCTTTCGCAGACGTCAGAGTTTAAAGCACCAATTATAAACACATTTAAAAAGGTGTGATTCCAAATAAAACAATTAATAACAGCAAGCCTGTTAAGAAACTCTGTTTCATTATGGTGGCACTCCCATGGGGTACACACAATGAAGAAAACATATTCCTTGCCATTTAGATGTACTGCTTTACACCAACCCACTTCCAGCCTTATCACATTTATGTAGGAATCAAGTCTTTTATCCCAGAGAATGGCTACATTTCCGGGTATTCGACATCTAATTATACCATCACCAATATCAATGGTGAACTCCCCAGTCCCATGGAAATCAATGTGTACAGAATTTAAGCCAACCAAGTCCTGTTTGGTTAAAATGTCTCTTGTAGGCACAGAACATCACATTCTTCCAATAGTTTATCTACAACAACTTGGCGAGCTTGATCCATCCTGGAAAAAAGGTACACAGATGAAAGTCTAGTTCATTTTCTTGAAGACGATACACTCCTTGATTCTAGAGTGAAAGACAAAGCTTCCATGAGAAGATGCTGAGAAAGTTGAGCAGGAATTTCCTACTCCACCTAAGCAGGCAAAGAAGTCTGCTTGATGAGGATGGTGTAATCACTTGTAAAAATGAACCACCTTTGTCATTGGAAGAAAAAGCAACCAGAGTAATTTCCCGCTATAGTGAAGAAACTAAACTACCATCCAGCACTCACCCACTGCAGTTTTGGAATGCAAATGGGAGCAAGTTCCCCTTCTTGTCAAAGAAGAATCTACCTTTGTGCATAAGCCAGTTCTGTAGCTTCAGAGAGAATATTTTCCACCATTGGAGACATCGTAGCATCCACTCCATGTTGCTTTTATCCAGAACATGTTGATCAATTCATATTTCTAAAGAAAAACTGACAAGGATTTGGCTGCAGTACTTTAAAGTTTGTAATCAGTGGGCTTTACCTTTCTTTACAGTTTGAAGTGTTGCTGTGGCAAATACTGTCACAAACTTATGTCTAATACCTGACACTCATGCAACATTTATATGGCATATATGGACCAATAACTCATTGCAATTTAGATGACTTATAGTTTTCACTACAAATGGTTCTCACGAAAACAAATCAGCACTAGACAGCAAGGCAGAGCAAGTTGCTCACCAGTCTGCCAACAATCTCTAATCACAAATACAGTTCTGCAATGCCCGTATGGAAATGGTCGACATTTCCTGCAGTGACACAATTGCAGTTTCAGCAAATATACAGTAACATCCAAGCAGGTGAAGGGGAGAGACATTACTGCCATAAAAAAACTGTGGCACTGATGGAACTGCTAACCGAGGATGTCTCCGCTGAACGCTTGTAAACCCAGCAAGAAAATCAGTCAATCCCAAACACAACCACGTCCAGGCATGATTGCAAAGCCTATTAACTTTTGGTAGATAGTTACACACCTTACCAAGGCATTTTCTTTATCACACATGGTCATAAGTTTGGATGTGTAGAGCATATATCAGGTCATTTCAACACACTTCAACTTAATTTAGACTCTAAATCTTTATATCTGCAAATAAAAAATGTAATCAAAGTTAGTTTTACTACCAGCCCTTTTTATTGGCAAAAATAACAAATTTAAACAAACTGGATTTAACTATTTAAATAGAGAACTAAACATTGTCTATATACGATTTTTTTTTACTGCCTGAAATTACCTTCATTGCTAAAAACACGCTGAAATATTTTGGAAAAATCCTTTCTTTCTTTTGTATCACTTCTTAGTATTTAGAATACCCCATTGTATTTTGGTACTACTTATTGCTTTTAGTACAGCTTTTAATGCTTCCTTCATTTCTCCAGTTCACAGAGAAGTTTATTCATTCATCCATTCATTTTCCAATCCGCTATATCCCTTTCAGGGTCACGGGGTCGCCGGAGCCTAACACGGCTACTCATGGGCGAAGGCAGGGTACATCCCTGGACTGGTCGCCAGTCTGTCGCAGGGGCCACAATCACACACCCATGCACACTCACATTCACACCTAGGGACAATTTAGAGCAACCAATTAACCTGTGAAGCATGTTTTTGGACGGTGGGAGTACCCGGAGAAAACCCACACATGCACGGGGAGAACATGCAAACTCCACACAGAAAGGTCCCTCAGCCAGGACTTGAACCGGGAACCTTCTTGCTGTGAGGCAGGAGCGCTAACCACTGCGCCACCGTGCAGCCAACCAGAGAAGTTTATGTAAAGCATTATTTATATACATTACATTCTCAAACAACTATTTTATAGGACAGAACTACACCAACCTGTTATTGCCCATGAACGAGTTAGGCATTAAAAGGGAGAAAACTGAATAAATTTGCTTCAGGTTGCAGTCACTGAAACCAACAAATTGTCCAGTCTTGTCTGTGCTTTGTCTTGTTTTTTATTATGTGTTGATTCCAGAAAAAATTAGTAAGAAACAGCCAAGCACAGTCTTTGTACAAGTTCTCCTCACTCAGGTAAACAATGAGGAGTTTTACTCAGTTCACAAAACTTAGTTTTACTTGGATTAGATTCGTCCTTATGGGTGCAATGACAGTCTTTTCCTTGGTGACTGGAGTGACCGGAATAAGAATTATGTGCTAATCCAACAGCATGCCTGCGTATGCTTTTCAGACTCATGTGTCTAAGTGTGTCTCTGCTGCCACAAGTCTGCATTCAACTGAACTGCCAGGAAGTACTAATTGACTTGAATTTTTTCACCTATGCACACAGCACACACATAACTGCAGTCGCAAGGACTTTGTAGCGTTACCACAGCAACTAAAACACAAGGGCTAATTATAGTTATAGCTGTAGACTCTTGGATACAAACTCCTTCTTAGACACATTACGATGAACAAGCACACAGAGCCACTGTCATTAACTCCAAGTCCTTAAAGGTTTTTGCTTTAAGTGGACATCATACTGAGGCACAAATTAACACAGCTGTTCAATTTTATGAAGAAGAGGGTGCACCAGGATGCTGGGGACCATCTTTATATCAATGGGGGAAACAAATCCTTGAAAGCATACAAAACATGGAATTGTTTTGGCAGATTTACACACATCTAATAATGCGCTAAATGTGTTCAAGAGTGCTGCTCAGCATCAATGCAGGTAAAGAAAGGTGGATCGCATCCATCCTGTTGTCTAAAAAAAAAACATAATTCTTTTTCTGTTTCAGCCCAGCTCCATGCCTCTGTGTTCTGTCTCAGCTCAGTTCCTTAGATTTTCATTTGGCGTTGAACGTTTTGACAACAAAGCTTTTTTCTTCTATCATCCTTTTATTAAAATGCCTCTCTGAAGCCTAAATGCAAATGCAAACCTTTACAGTGCCCTTTTAAAACTTTGTGCATCCATTCTTAATCCACCTTCTTGACATTTTCTTTTCCCCCTCTTTCCCAATCTTCAGCAGCAACATGTACCATGTTGGTGAAGGCCACAATGTGGACACCAATCACCAACAGAATAGTGATAACAAAATGGTGTTTGCACAGGTAATTATGTTTTATATTGGATTGAAAGTTTGATCATGTAAAACCTAACGACGTTCAGATCGTGTGACATTCAAGTAAGAAAGTACAAAGAGAAAAGACGGGCGCCGTGGTACAAGTCCCCTGATGTGGTTATGATCCAAAGTTCAGTGGAAGTTAAAACGATGAGGAAAACTGTCAAATTGCAGCAGCAGGTCTGTCACCAGGTTAGTGCAGAACTTGCTTTGCTATCATTGCGACCTAAGAGTAGTGCTGTGTCTAATCACGTAATTAACAAAGAAAATGAATAATGATGATTATTTTTACCCAATATCCCATAGACGTCAGCACAAATTTTCCAAATTTACAATAAAAGGCATCTCGTGCTGTTTTTTTCTTTTTGTTTTTTTTTAAATGAGAAGAGTAAACTACAGTCACACTGCACATGATTTGCACAGCAGGGCAACCAGTTTCAACGTTAAGTCAATGAACAGATGCGATCATAATGTGAACCTTAGACTGTGCTGGAGATGTTTTTAAGAAGAAATCCAGGAGTAGATTTTCCTGTTGTAAATCAGTAATCTAGCAAACATTCTTGACCAGGTTTTGCACTGCTAAGAGAGAACTAAAGAGAAGTTTCCACTGCAGAGAGTAATTGAATGGTAATGAGGTGATTACTTAAAAACCCATCACCATTTTGGGTTGCCACTTTAAAGACTGACCGTTTTTTTTCCCAGGCTTGTCTGGCATCTTATCAAGTTTCTACCTTGAGAGTTTTTGTAGCTTGAAGCTGAAGCCCCTCAGCCAGACAGGAAAAAAGAAATTGGACAAGAAATGAGAATAGTTCTGTCTTTCAGGCACAACCACCTCCTCTCCTCCTACAAGAAGGCAAAAATAAAATCACAAAGAAGAGCAATGACGTACTAGATAAAGCACAGTTGGATTGTTGGAAGCTCAATGCAGACATCAGCACTTGTCTGTGTGTTCTGCTGGTTTTGACAGCACAAACACATCGATGTACAGGCCATTAATACAGTTCTGTAGCTTGGTCAGCTATAATTTCCATTAAAATATAGTATGAATAAAATTGTTTGTAACGAGTCTTTTGGTCATTTCCCAGCATCTCGAATGACTCACCAGATCTTCTAAAATATATATTTTCCCTTTCTGTCCAAAGTGGTAAACCTCAGCAATTTTGCATAAAATTTTGCATCATTTTAAAAGCTTCCAATGTTATGTTAAATTTAAAGGCAAGTTGAAACGAATTCTTTTTAAGTTCGTTTCCAAGATACTCTTAAGCCTTTTTTCCATTGAGTGGTATGGTATGGTCTGGGCCGGTATTTTTGAACGTTTCCATTGTAAATTGGAGCAATTGAAAGGTATAGAACCGTACCTCTTGGGGCCCCCATCGGTTTTAGGTCCATAAATAAGTGGAACGGTTGGGCGGAGCCGGGGTAGCAACCTGTTGATTGGCAGAAAGTAATGACAACATATAGACACATATAGCGCCAATATAGCTCTCATAAGCAATCAGTTCAGAGAGAAAGTTCACTTCTTACAACTTGTTTTTATCCAGATCATGAAGAAAAAGTTTGTGTTGAAGAAGTCTGCACATATAGAACATTGTGACCAGAACTTCTTCTGGAACACCCAGCAACCAATCAGATTAGATTATTCATCCGGACCGTTTAAAGTGCAGAAACACAATGGTTTTCTTTATGGCTGTATATCAGCATCTTTGTTTTCTTATACTAATACTGCAGACAATAAGATCTTCACAGTGCTGCTTATCTTACTATTGATGTCTTCGTGCACACAAATTACACCTGAGTCAACACTTTATACATTTAAATATTTCAGACAATAAAAATGAAGGTAAACATTTTCTCTCTGGTATTTTTTTTTGTTTGAAAACTGAATAATGTATAAAATTTTACTTGTAAAACATTGTGATTAATCATGATTACTCACAACCCAATAATGTAATTGATCTGATTAATTTTTTTAATCGGTTCGGATAACACTAATTTTTATATGAAAACTTAATTTGAGTTCATCATTGTTTTTGATCCAGCTCAGTAAAGCTGTATATACAAGATTTAAACAATTTACAGATCTAAGCTGGACTGGAGACCCAAAAAAAATGTTTTATTTTATAAATGTAGCTGATGATTTTTAGTTGATGCATTCAGGCAAGTCAAGTTCCTCTTCAATGAACTTACTATCTTTGTGATGAGTTTGCTCTGTCCACTGGGGCACAGTTGTACAAAATACCCATTTCTCCATCCAATTTGTCAACCTTATTCAACACTTATCAACACATCATGGTTCCAAATGTCTTGAAATGATTAAACACAAAGAATGTATTTCTGATTTATAATGAGAAAAACTAAACAGAACTGAGGAGAATCAGAAACCGCTGAGCCTGACCCAACTCTAGAGCTCATTAAAATTCTTTCACACGCAACCAACTAAAGTAAAAACATCAAGACTAACTGCCAAGCTGGTCCCAAACTGACAGCCCAAACAAATCAACCAAAGAATGAGGTATGGCGACAGTGGAGGCAGAGAAATGAGCTCAACTGGCAGTTTGTCAATGTGGGGACAAAAGTGTTTCCTAACGCTCGCTCTTTCTCTTGGAATGCCAGAGAGCTTTTCCTAAAAACACAGAGCAACAACCTCATTCTTCCATTGCTGGTAACTGCAGGTCTGTGTCAATTGTCACGGTGATGGGGTAAGTAAAAGATTGAAATGTATGAAATACCATTGATAATATGCAAGATTACTAAGTTAGTAATAAAAAACATAAATTAAATATTTCCACCTGACTTAAAACATACATTTATGAAGATAAATTGATCATTAGTTGTGCTTCAGATAAGAGTATAATAAAACCTCAGCATATGCTAATAATGTAATGCTTTATTATTTTTTTTATACGTTGCAGACATTTTTATAACATGACCTAACTTTCCTTTAAATCTGTAAAGTATGTCACGTTTGTCTATCCTTTATTTGTGTAAATGCTGAGTATTTATTTTTCTCCCATACACTTTTTGCACGTAAATACTCAAGCACTCTTTCAGCAATTTCTGCAATCTTAGTATCAAAAAGTTTAGCACGTTCAGGACGTTATCGCTTGTACTTTTGTATTTTACAGTTTTAACGATTTTACGCAACTTATGTGATTTTCAGCCTCATTGAAAATAAATGGGAAATTTTTCAAATCCTTCAGAAAACTTTGTTCACTTTTGAAACTTGGGCAATATTGTTATCAAAACGTTCAGCACATTCATTACATTCATGCTTGTACTTTTGGTATCATACTGTTTACACATTTTAACATTTTACACAATTTTTACAAATTATTTCATGAAATTCTTCACAATTTTTGTGCATTTTTAAAACTTATGCATTATTGGTATTATTGAAATATTGGTTTTTAAGGCTAATTCTGAGTTAAGCCAATATTTTAGCAACATGCTAACTTTTTTTGGCAAATTTGGCTTGTACTGAGGTTTTTTGGTCTAATCTGAATTTATGTTAGTATTTTAGCTATGTGCTAGTCTTTTTTTTTTTATTTTGGCATCTACAGAGGTTTTTCTGGGCTAATTTGAAGTTCATTGTGTACTTTCTGCAACTTTAAGTCCTTTAGCAACCTTAGCATTATGCAAATACCTTTAGCATCTTCTGTAAACTGCTTCAGCATATTCAGCGACCACATTCTGGAATCAGATCACCACCTAAGTAACGATCCACAGCTCTAATTCAAATCACACATGGCCAGTATTTAGCCAGTAATATACACTGGCATGCAGATTGTGCTTAACCTTTCACATGATTGCACATAATACCTTAATGTGAGGACATCTGCATTTCTGCTAGTACTCTGTTTAAGTCTTTCAAGTAGCTTAGAGCCTCTTGCTTTTGAACAAGTTAAACTGTCAAATCAAACAGACAGAGGTCCTTCTGGAACAAAGCAGATTAAGTGTCAGCAGATAGGCTGAATAAGTCAACCATGACTGCAGTCTTGGTGTAATTCATTGGCAATAATGAGCATAACACAGATACTGAAAGGTAAGTGCTGAAGAGCCTGAATGGGGAGCTGACAGTATTATTAAAGCAGTAATGGGGGCTCCTTTACCTCAGTTACTGCAGTACATGAAATAGAGTTCACTGCAGAGGCTCCCTGAGGGACGGTGATGGTGTAAGCTTCAATGAGACAGAAAGACCATGTTTTTCTCTCAACACCCCCAGAACAAAAACGAATGCAACAGAAAACCTCTCACCACACTGAAGACTGGTTCAAATTCAAGGTATTTCGAGGAAGCACTTGGTGAATGGAAATATTTTAGGAAGAACTGTTCTGACTGAAGTACTGGAAGCAGACAACAAAAAAAACTGAACACATCCAAAAACAAAGATGTCTGAAAACACACAGAAAACCAAGATAAAGTGATAAAAATGCAAACTGCAGTATCATTTTAACAGTACCTTTGAGTTTTACTGTATTTGTTAAGATACACAAAAGTGTTACATTTGTTCCATTAAAGGCACAAAGACACTAGATTTTGTCATAAGGTTGCTTTAAAGCTCCCAATAAGAAAGATTTGACAGTTGAATTTATTTACAGTTATAAAATAATTAATTCCTGTTGTTTTTTCTTTTCAAGGTGAGGCTAAATTAAGTGGAGTCCTGACTTTAATAGTACATTGTGAAGTAGCAACGTATGGCGTGAAGGAGATAAGAGTGAGTCAAAACAAATCAAAAACAGACCAAAAAAATAAAATGAAATAAGCAGAAAAAAAGTTGTTGTAATTGTTTGTAGACCTCCCTAAAAGTCCCACAAATAACTGGACACAACCAGAGTGTGCTGCTCAGTCACAGTTAATACTAAAAAAATTGGGGAGTATTTTAAATGCTTTTGAAACACACCCAGAATGTGCAGCTTGCACACAGGCTGATCTTCCTTACCTTAGCTCAAATAAATGATTAAGACAATGCAAGACTTGAGAAAATCCACTCAACATTATGTTGATCAAATTCATAATACAAGTTTTTTTCATCTTTGGTTTCAGGTGATTGTACAGGAGACAAAACTCAGACATCTGCAGGCCACCTTTGTTATCGCTTAACTAAAGGTTCTTAACAGCTCAGGGACAGCGATTCATCCAACGTGAACGTTTCAGTCAACTCACAAAGATATTGTAGGAAAGTAGAAATATTTGGTGACAACAGCTTCTAAAAAGAAAAGCAGAAAACCAAGTCCTCTCATAATGAGGACCACAAGGTGCTTGATGCCTAAATTTAGATGTGTCTAAATTCTATACAAAAAGAGTCAGATTTGGTGAGGTAAAAATGTCTGAGGGCCAATCAATCAGCCTGGGTTTGGCCAATGCACCTTTCCTATATTGAAGATAGTCTTCTGTTTCCATTTTACCAGGACATTTTTGTCACCGCTGTGCTTCCAATCTTTTAAAGGAATTTGTGAAGGTTTTTCTTTTTTTCCCGTTTCAGCATGACTATACCTCAGTGCACGACGCACACTTCATAATAACATGGTTGAATGAGGACAATATGAACAAAAATGAATGCGTGTCGGAGCAATGACCCCTTCAGCATTGGACACCTTTGAGGTGAATTTAAATAAAATTCACATGCCAGCTCTTTGAATCCAATAGTAGTGCATGAAAAAGCCAACACTCCATTACCTTTACTGTGTTTCTATTGTGATGTATGTCTCTTTGCTACACAGAGTAAATGGACCTAAATTCCCCATACAGTTTTCTGACCACCTCTTCATCCTAGTCCGTATGCTTGAATTCAGTTTCATTGAAGCTCAAAGTGATGGTCAGATATCCCCATAAGTTCAAGTTACAGTAACCATGCTGACCCTGAGGTTCTACTAACAATGAATAAGCTCAAGCACAAATCCAGATGTTTATAGGTCCATTTAGAAGCAGCAAATTTTGCTGCTTTAAAACCAAAACATGCAGATGAGACATCATTTTCAGTGTAAAAACATTCTTCTTATTCCAAACCACCTACTTAAACATTTCAACAGCTGCTCACATCAAATTTAACTCTGAATATGAATGTGACCTGTTTGGTTTCACAAATGTAGGGTGAGAACATCACTCTCACAGAATGGAGTTCAATGTGACCCAGCAGCTTCGTATCCCTAAAGGCACCCACTGAGTGTGCCCACCGCATGTGTGCCCATAACTGGTTTTCCATGACGCTGAACCACTTTGTTGCTTAATAAATATGATCGTTAACTTAAACTAAACATCGAGGCCTAGTACACACTGTTGCAGCTATGGGCTATGTGACCACTGGCTGACAAGTCCCGCATGAATAATTACAGCCAAATGTTATATTTATTTAAGCTTCCTTCATGTTTTTGTGACATTAAACAGAATCCATGAATGTGAAAAAAAAGTAAAAACTTCTGACATCTTCTTCAGCTCCAGTAAACAGACCCACAGGCTTTACTTACCGTCCAGACTTTTGGCCAACTAAAATCAACCATATAGACTTTAAAGCCCCACTCCAATGAAAATTGTGTTTTTGCTGTTTTTAACATGTCCTTGTGGCATTTTTCTCATGATGGAGGACATGTATAAAGAAAATTAAGATTAAAAGTGCATTTCTGAGTATTCCGTTAAGGAACGTAACAACTCATTTCTACAATCCAATCACATTGATCTGTCTGAGGCAAGTTTTTTAATCCAATCAAATCGTAGCATTAAAAAAAACATTTAGAAATCGAATCATTACAGTCCAATGTGTGGAAAAACGCTGAATTTAGCAAAGACGTGACCATCCAGTGTGGTGGAATGTTCGAATAATGTTTAGATAATTTAGATAATGTTTAGATTATTTAATGTGGAAAAACAACAGTGACTGAACTTTATCAAACTAAAATGTGAATGGATTTGACATTTATTCTTGTTTACTTTCAAAATGAACCAATATAAACTTGGAATCAAATTGTCAACCACAATCTATGATATGATATAATTGTTAAAATAAATCGTAACATCCATAATTTCTTTACTCAAATCATGATGAACAGGGAGCACATACATAAAAAAGCTGTTTGGAAAAGCTTGTAGTCATTACGTACAAACTACAATCAGCAGGCCTGTGACAAAGAAGTCGAAACATCACTATGATAAAGCTTCCAGGAGGAGAGTTTCCCAAGAAGGCCAAGAGGCTCTGTTACCGTTATCTACATCAGAAAGCAGCCTGCTGGCAAAGTGGCAAGGTCCCTACAAGGTAACAAGGAAAACTGGCCCAGTAACCTATGAACTCTTCCTTCCAGAACATCGGAAACAACATCAAGTGCTTCACGTGAACCTGCTGAAGGAGTGGGTTGAAGAGGAACATTCTGCATCTTTGAGGGCATGTGCTGTCCAAGATGAAGAAGAGGTTGAGAAGCAGTATCTGCTGACATCAAATGAGGTTTCCTGACTTGAGTCATCTTCCAGCAGAGAAACACCAGCAGCTTGAAACATCTATTCCGAGCGCCGTTGTCAGTTCAAAACCAGGTTGCACACATCTGATTGAACGTCATATTCACCTTAAAACAACTACACAACAGCCAGTGAAAGACACTTCCTGTCGCATCCCTGCCCGTCTAGTTGCCCAGCTGAAGGAAGATGTGCAAGAGATGCTTGTTAATGGCATTATTGAACCATCTTGCAGTGAATGGTGCAGTCCTGTGGTCCAAGTGCCTATGAAGGATGACCCAAACCTCAGGTTTTGTGTTAACTTCTCAAAGTTAAACACTGTTTCTGCTTTTGACTCCTATCCTATGCCTAGGGCGGATGAACTGATTGAGCGCCTGGGAAATGCAATACTTCTCACAACCAAAAGGGTACTGGCAAGTACCTCTAACAGAAGACTCAAAAGACCTGACCACTTTCCGAGTTCCCAGTGGCCTTTTCAGGTTCAGAGTAATGCCATTTGGCCTGCAGGGAGCATCAGCAACATTCCAGTGGTTGGTGGATGAAGTGTTGAGAGGAGCTGAGGATTATGCAGCAGCCTACATTGACGACATTGTTGTCTTCAGTCGTTCTTGGGATGAACACGTCTAGCACTTCTCAGACATATTCCAGCGGATTCAGAATGCTGGGCTTGTCATAAATGCAAGAAAATGTCATCAAGCTAAGACTCAGGTTGAAAACTTGGATTTTGTCATAGGAAGGGGTAAGATTCGCCCTCAAGTGGGTAAGGTAGATGCGGTTTTAGCTGCACCACTCCCTAACACAAAGAGAAGGCTGAGATCATTTTTGGGATTAGTGGGGTTGGTAGCGCCGGCTTATTCCAGACTTTTCATCAAGATCACCCGTTCTCACTTACTTGACTCGCAAATCCAGCCCAGTGAAAGTGAGGTGGACCCCAGGGTCTGAGAAAGCATTCAATGACTTACAGACCTGTTTATGTCAAGAACACGTCTTGCAACAGATGCATCAGAAGTAGGATTGGGTGCGGTGTTGAGGTTTCCAGTGCAGTATATCAGCAGGAAGCTGTTTCCAAGGGAAAAGAGGTTTTCAACCATTGAAAGCTATTAGCTATTAAATGGGCTCTTGATTCTTTGAAATATTACCTTATTGGTAAACAGTTAATTCTATCCTCTTCAACCCATTCCTTGAGCACATCCCTACATTGTGACAGGGCCACAAGCTCCCTGCTTTGCTCCATTCTGATACATCAATGCATTGATGCAGACAAATAAATCCATGCACGTCTTCGCTTTTCTCTTCAGACCTGGGGATTACCTCGAAACTGTACAGTTGGATAGCTCCAATATTGCTCACGATTTCGTTGCACCCCTAATGTTAGGTTATGGTTGTTCAGGGCTGTAAGATAGCGGGAGAGAGTGTAACTAAAGGGATGATGGAAAATAAGCATTTTCTCCGCTAACACTCCTGCCCACAACTCAGAGGTACATTTCTGAGGAACTACTGCAGCTCTGTAGAAACTATGTTCTAGAAAACGCCACAGGTTTTTAGATTTTGGCTAAAAACACCATAATCCTATTTAAAAGTCCACTGGGAACACTGTTCCAACAGATCAAAAGATGTTTGGAGTGGGACTTTAAATACATTCTTTCCAGAACTTTAACTTTGTTAGAAGACATATCTCTGATATTGTACTTTTTCAATATTGACACTTTGTTTAGAATTTTTTGCTCTTAAGGTGTTCTAACGCTGCAAAAAGAGACAGCTTGGTGAAAAAACAAACACTGCAAGGAACTTGATGTTTTAGCACAGAGTTCAGCCCTCTTTGCCAGATCCCACTTTAGTGGCCAGCTGCTTGCGTCATCCATCTGCAAACACACAGCAAATTTACTTCTCACTCAGTTCCATAAATAGAGATTTCCCTGATACAAATGATGCGCAGTTATACCAATAACAACTTCATTTATATTCATCTACCTGTACAATCTTTTAAAAGTAAACATGACAGATGTCTTCAACACACCAGAACAGCTTAAGATACTTACTGACAAAAACAAATATGTTCCTTCTCTGAAAAAGGTTCTAACATTGTGTCACTAAGTGTCCTGATATCTGAAATCAAATCAAAAAGGAGAGCAGGAGGAGTAACAGAAAACAAGTCTGGATTGCAACACTCACAAATATGCACAATGGTCTAGTTTCACCTCCCAGTGACGTCAAAGCTCATTTTAGGGAGAAAAAAGGCTGCAGCAATTATTTTCCACCATCCCATCTCACTAAACAATGTCAACATTGTTGTTTTGGAGTCTTTTTTAGAAAGGTTTTGAATGTTTGTCTTCAGCAGTGCAGAGCTGTTTGCACCAAAACTGCAGAGAAGATTTTCTAAAAAGAGATAAAAAAAAAAAAGTTTCTTAGTGAACCATTACTCCTTATTTATGTCTACCCCTAATGCATCTATAGATACTCTGCAATTCCTACGATAAAATCTGTTTTTATAAAAGAAAAGCAAAAAACTTTTTTTTTTTTCCACTTTTCTTTTAAAAGAAACAAAATGATGCAAAACCTAGTCAACTCCTGCATGGAAAATGAAACACAAAAGCACTTCAGTGCTGCATTAATACAAGACAACTATAAGGGTCAAACTCCTCTCAATATTATTTTGCAGTTGTAGCATTATATGCAAACTCATCTTATGCATGTAAAAACATTTTTTATATCTGTCAAAAAGGTATACAGGCCAATGTTGTGCATCTGCAAAACAGTTTGAGATGGAGACATTTGATATGCAACTGTGCAATAATTTTTTCCTATTCCACTTATAGTTATACTAATTTTTCTTTGCATACAAAAGGATCTATGGCTATAAACAATCTTCAACCATATGATACATATGGCTATAGTCACAAATGTAAAAAGGTTTTGCATTTATTCTGTGAAAACATTTAGCTGGTTTGTTAAAATGCTGGCATGCACAGCCACATATTTTCTGCAGATCCATGACTCTGTAAATGCAGTTTTCCAGAAATGAATATTTTGTTTGAGCTAATCAACTCACCCGTGTTGTTCTTTGGGCCAACACCCAATCAGATGTTTGGTTAACTGGGGCTCTAAATCTGTCTCTAAGGTTGGGGCCAAGCAGTAATCTGCTCCTTTCAGGAACACAAGGCTTCGTTTTCCATCGGATTCAATCTTATCCGAGAAGACACTTTAAAAACATCGTAAGTGCATTTCTTTGGGACAATTCCACAGAATAAGGGAAGAAAGTCATTGCCAGTGTGATCTGTTTGCTGTTCCAAACACAACAGATGCCAGTGATGATTACTAGGCCCTGCAAATATTGTCTTCCGTCTTAAGTGGATCTTTTTCCAATGGAGTCTTGCTTTTATACACACTGCTTTGCACACAAAGGAGGGCCTTTATGGTTCATTAGAAATTTAAAGACAGTATTCAGAGCGAATAATACATATACACATTTCTTTTGGTGAAAATGCATGTAGAGTATATGTGTGCATTATGTTCTTGATGTCATGAGTAAAAAGTCACAGCACTCTCTAAAGCAAAGCCACGCAGTTTCTCCCACCTCCCGAGTGAATTCTGGGATTGTGTCAGAATCCTTTAAAAATAATCCTGCTCAGGAGTGAAGAACGTGGGGTGAGACTGAGTAACACACGAATGAATATGCATCAAGAAAAGAAATGCGTAGGAGGTGATCGAAACTGTTTTAAGACCAACGGCTACTGTGGGTCACAAAGCAATATGTGTGAAGGCTGAAATATAGAAATATCACAGTCTGATAGATGCGAGATGATTCCTCGCCGAGGTGGTGACCCCGCACAGCCTAACAAAGCTTTGGAAGTCAGAAGAATATAAAAAAAAGACTAGCTTGTTTGGCTGAGTGCAGGAAGAGGATGTGCAAAAATAAACAAGTGATCTGACGTGTGACGTCATGCATTACTTTTCACAGACTTTTCAGCCCTTTCAACTGCCTAAAAAGTTTATTGTACATCGTAACTAAATACACTGCAGGTGGGCAAATCACTGCAAAGATATGTGAGAAAACAAAAGAAAAAAATTCTGAAAAATGTTTCCTGGAGGAGAGCATACTTTCTTAGAAACTAACCCAATAAAAAAGAGGGAGATGGCTAATAACTGGATAAAAGTACTGATATGTAATTTCCGTGACTCATTCAGGGTACTCAGAGTCAGAGCAGCAGAGCTGAGAGGTCCACTTCTCTTTAGGTCTATTTGAAAAGGGCACACATCTTCCTCCTGTTTACCTTTCCAGGGTTGTAAAACCTGCAGAGTGAAAAAACAGTAAAGTGTGTGATGGAGGAAAGGGAAGACGGTCTTGATGAGAAGTACACTTTGTCTGTTTGCACTAGCAGCTCAGAAAGATACATGTGACTAGACCTACTGAACCCCCCACACCTCCCTGAACTGGATGTATTTATAGTCCCACTCTGACTATATTTTTATCTATTGTAAAATCCCCCCTATTGGTCTTTTAACTATAATCATCATTTTTAGCCAAAATCAAAAAGCCTGCATCGTTTTCTAGGACATCATCTCTACAGGAGTTCATTCTAAATTTGCCTCTGGGTTGTGGGCGGGGCTGTTGGCGTGGAGGTTACCCTACAATGATATCCCATCATCCCTTTGTTTAGGGTGTATTCAGACTGGACACTTTTGTTTCACTTAAATTGAACCCTGGCTGTAGCCCCCTGTAAGGCCAGAGGTGACTAAGACTAAATTCCACTTCAGGATTTACCGAAGCCCAAATCGGAACTAAGCAAAACATGAAGGCAGTTCACTTCCAAATAAACTACATTTATTCTAACCTAAAGCATAAAATTCACTTCAGTTCAACTCCATCTATAAGAACATTTTTTAAAGTGTTGACACCAAATAAGATCTTTTTGCATCAGAAGTTGTTTTTTTTAACTGTCTAGCTAACTACTGCAAACAGAAATCCTGTTTCCGGATCGTGAAAATATCGATAAAAAATTAACAAGTAGCAAGTAACAAAAGTGTTAAAGCTATGGATTCACTACTGAATACATGCAGCAGGGAAAAAAATCCCCAGAATCCACCCCAACTGTCTGATCTTAAAGCACAGAAACTTTATGCAAAGATGATGCAGTCACACTTCTCAAAGGCAGATCAAGCCAAACAAATTTTTGTGCCAAATTGCCAACAGACTTATCCTTTTTTTTTTTTTTTTTGGGGGGTGGGTGGCTGAATTGGTCAAAATGGTAAATGTTAAATGGCGTATACTTGTATAGCGCTTTTCTACCTTCTTTGAAGGTCCAAAGCGCTTTGCAATCACTGTCCCATTCACACTAATGCTCACACACTGATGGCGACTCGGCTGCCAAACACTGATGCCAACCTCTAACCACCAGAGGCAATGTGGGATTCAGTCTCTTGCCCATGGACACTTCGACACATGGGCAGGCAAGGCGGGAATCGAACCTGCAATCTTTCAATCAGAGGTCAATCGCACTACAGCTGCACCACAGCCGCCCCAAAAGAAGAATGAGGCTCAACAACAAACAAATAGGTGTGAGGAGCAACCTAGGGATGTGCTGCTGAATGACTCTTTATGCCTAAAAAAATACGTTACTGCTTTCTGTCAGGGCTGGCCAACCGTGGTCCTCAAGAGCTGGAAAAGAGAGCTGGAAATCAGGCAGGGCAGAGGCTCTTGAGGACCAGGGTTGGCCAGCCCTGCTTTGTAAGTTAGTAAAAAGCTTTCTAGTTCCACACTAATTCATGTATTTTTCATTATGTTCCAATGTCAGTTACAGCAAACAGGATAAAGCTTATATAAATTATTCATTACTATCCATTTTAAAATAACAAACTATGACGGAGTATTAGGACCACCTCATCAATAAAAACGAATATATTTACTAGAATAAAATTGTAAAATTACAAGAAAAAAGCTGTAATTTTACAAGAATTAAATTCTGAAATTATAACTTTTTATTGTAAAAGATTGACTCTTTTCCTCATAATTCTATTACTTTATTATTTTAACATCACAGCGACTCTTTTCCTTATAATTTTACCACTTTATTCCTTTAAAATTTTTGACTTTTATTCTCATTAAATTACAACTTTTTTCTCATAATTTATTCTTTATTCTCGTAAATGTATTTATTTATTCATTTATTTTTATAGTGGCCCTAATGCTCTGTCCTAAGAAACAGAACTTTACTGGATAGAAAGGCCTAGGTGGTCAGTTCATGCAACCTACTGAGTTTGACAAAAAATAAGTCCCTTAGAAAGGGAAAACTTGCCTAAATGAAGTCCTCCCCAGCCTCCTCTAGACTCCCATCTAAAGGATTAAACAAGCATATTCCTCAACAAAAGAAAAGTCCCTTTTGACCCAAGTCAGATGATCAAACCTTTCTAAAAATGTTCCAAATTCTCCCAAGAACTGCCTTGTAATGAACATGGAATTTTGTTTAAAAAAAATGTCATTTTACTAAATAGGCACTTTTCTGTATTTTGACAAATTCTTGCAATGAAGCATTAATGTTTTTTTTTTTAATCATAAAAAAGGAAGTCTAAGGGTATATTCAGACTGGAAAAGTGTGAAAACTGCAAAAAAAAAACATATTTCATGATATTTAGCAATCATAATATAAATACCAATATCTCATTTGAAATCGAGGACAATCAAATCAAACAAGTGAAGGAAATCAAGTTTTTAGGAGGAGTAATTATAGATGAAAAATTACACTGGAAATCACGTGTCACAAAAACGGGCAGACAGCTGTATCCACTTGCAGCAGGTTTATTAAGCAAAATCAGGCAGGAAGCAGCCAGGCTGCACTACAAGTCCACAGAGCTAAGTCGGAGTCGAGGATCAGGCAGAAGGTCGGGGCAGGTGGCAAGGAGCGGAGTCAGGAACGGAGCTGGGTCAGGTAACGGGTGGTCAGAATAGATAGAATGCTTGGTATGCTGGCAGAATGACACAGGCAACACTTCGCACTGAGTGTGTGACTGAGCAGTGCTTAAATGTCTTGGTGGCAGATGAAATGAGGAGGACCAGGTGTGGAGATGGCTGCGGTCAGTATTCAGGTGATTGCTCTCGCTGATGACCAGAGGGAGAGACAGAGCGATGCCTCCTGACAACATGTCAACTGCATTAAAACAAAAATATCAGACACAATAGCATTGTTGTATAAGGTTAAATGGTCATTAGATAAAAAATCTTTACACCTCATATATAACTCATTGATTGTTCCATATTTGATGTACTGTATAGAAATTTGAGGAAAAGCAAACAAGACATCTAAACACTATATTTATACTACAAAAACGAGCAATAAGAACCATCAACAATAAGGTCCAATCTACACCACTATTTATAGAACTGAAAATATTAAAATTTAAACACTTAGTAGAGCATTCCATTTTAAATTGAAAGTAAAAAGCACATTACGGAAGTCTGCCATATAACATACAAAAAAAAGTTTGAAAAAGGAAGAACAATTACAACCTAAAAGGACATTTTAGGAGATTTTCAAAACTAACAAATTCAGAACAAAAATGAAGGAAAAAGATGTTCCAGTGCAAAGTATCAGGTTATGGAATAATCTTGAGAATTCAGTGAAAGATTCCAACTTACTTATTACATTTAAAAAAAACTGTGAAAAAATAAAATGCTCAGACAATATGAATTCTAGGAATGTCAGGAATGGGTTATTTAATAAAAGGAAAGTAATAGAAGAAAAATACTCTGAGGTATTTGGTGTATTTTCTTTCCTTTTTTCTTGTTGTTGCTTTTGATGTTTTGTTTTGCTTTTAGTTTTAGCTTTTTTTGCTTCTGCCAGCCAGTTGATGTTTATGTTGTATTACTAAGAGATAGATTTGGTTAAAATAGCCTGATTGTTTTGGTTAATTGGGGAAGAGATAAGTTTTCTTTTTCTGTCCTCTTTCATTTTCACCAAAAAAAAAAATATATATATATATATATATTTTTTTTTTTTTTTTTTTTTTTTTTTTGAGAAAAGACCGTTGATCCAGACTAATTTCACTATATTTGGTCTGGATTGAGTCCTGAAACTTGTGTTTGAGTGTATTCAGACTGAAACTTCGTTCCAGATTATCAGGGGAAATGAACTCCAGTTCACTTTAGGCAAACCAAATGTTTCCAGTCTGAATACACTCTAAAATTCAAAACAAGTAAAGAGCTTTTATTTCTGACACTGGTTTTAATTGCATGTAATGACTTGAAAACATCTTCCTTCCTTTCGTTCAAATGACTTTTCCCTAGCTCTTATTTTCTAGAAAGAAGCCTTCATTAGCAAACAAAACCACAGCGTACTTTCCTAAGAGTGTTGATCTTAACCTGTTCATGCCTGACTTTATTTCCATACATAATTGAAAAAATTCTTTAATGTTTTTGTTCTGTTCAAGGTGATGCTAAATTAAGTCGAGTCCTGGATTTAATGCTACATTGTAAATTAGCGACATACGGATGACAGCGTTAACCGACACGAATCCACTCCATCAAACCCCGGATTCTTACGACTGACTCAATGTTAAAAAAAAAAACACAATAGGAGAAGCTAAAAAGAAGGGGAGGGAAGCGTGCATACACCAGCGAGAAAAGTCAGAAAGGTCTAAAAGGCCTGAGATGAACAGTAAAAGTGCTCTGACAGTAAAGTTCCCTCCTCCCTTCCTGTCTCCCTCCATCTCTTTTATCCATCTCTCTGCTGCCGGAGCAGGGAGAATGAATGAGTTTCTCCTGCTGTGGAGTCATTAAGATAAGACGAAGTTTATTAGTCTCATTCTGTTTGTTGATTGCCACAGTGTTCATTCATCAACCCTCCTCTATGAAATGACTATGAAACGATTGATCTTTGCCAGCAAAGCTGCAGATTTACAAGTCAAAAGATTGTAGTCTACATTCCAGCCCTCACCTGTGGCCAGGAGGTGTGTGAAGAAAGCCAAAGGATTCAGCCAAAAAACAAGCTTTCAGACATCCAGAAGAAGAAGGAAACCAAAGCAAAACTAACTAGATCATCAAGTGCAAATTACAAAATCCTGTTTTGAGTAATAGAACATACTTAAAAAGGTGTACATAAAATCTTTGACAGAGAAAAACAAAATGTGTTTATACTTTTTTTTTTAATATGACAAGAAAACTTAACTGTAGGTGATGAATCACAAGGTTTTTGCACAATTTTTCTTTATTCTCATAAACAAAGACTCTTCCCAAAAAGCCACACAGAATTACAGGTGTAGGATCAAAAAGAATTCACAAACACACACACACACAAAACACAGTAAGGACTGGCGCTGTGAGACAGTCGTAAATAAAAGTCATTGACCGCATGCAAAAAAACAAATCACCACAAGCATTAATCAGACATTAAGGACATCTATTCTCATTGCTGTTAATGTAAGCAACAAAAGTAGTGTTGCTGCTTCACAGAATAACACACATAATTTTTATCCTTTTTTATTTCCTTTAGATATTTACTCTTATAGATCGTTTTTTAACATTGTTGTCAAAGAATGTTCAATCTATACAATATTTTTACACTATTTTATAGCATCTTAATTCATCTAGATTTCCCACAAAATCATTTTGCTTTACAAAAAAAAGACATTATAAAAAAGTATATTCATTCGGTTTCGTTTGTATTCAGAAGCCTCGTTTTCACTGGGCAGCGCAGTACGGTACGGCTCAGAATGGTCCAGGCAATTCAGGTGAGCGTTTCCACTCAAAGTTGGACCGTCATGGCCCACACGGGGCGCAGACTGATTGCGTAGCTTTGCGTCATAGTAGTGCGACTACAGCAAAAGCAAAGCTAACAACAACAACAACAATGGAGGTCATCCTTCAGCTCTTTTTTTTTGCTTGGCTTTTGGTACTTTGTATACAAAGCATATAATGTTGTTTGAGAGAAGACTGCAGGCGGCAAAGAGAAAAATATAATGAAAGCTATAAGGAAACGTTGGCGCTAGTGTGGTGCTTTTTATTTTTTCAATGACCTACAACCAACAGGGGCCCAAAAATGGTACAGTTTGGTCTTAATGGGTCCATTTTATTATGAAAATGCTCAAAATACCAGAGCAGACCATACTGCTTAGTGGAAACGAGGGTCACCTAAAGCACAATAAAGACCCACTCCAATGAAAATTGTGTTTTTAACATGTTCTTGTAGCATTTTTTTCATGATGGAGGACATATATAAAAGAATTTCAGATTAAAACTGCATTTCTGAATATTTCTTTATTCAAATCGTGTTAGATCAGGAGCAGATGAAAACTCACGGTTTGAAAAAGATCGGGTTTGTGACGCAGCAACTGCCATGGGCGGGCCAAAGTCTCCCTGAACTGCTACAATTCAGATTCATCCACTTACAAATAGATACAATAAAATCTTCATTTTCCTTGTCTGAGCTAACATCAGTATCAAAACTGTATGGCTGGATAGCTCTGACATTGCTTCTCATTTTTGTTGCACCAATAATGTTAGCTTGGTGGTGATTTGTGAGGGGCTGTATGCTAGCGGGGGGGAGTGTAAACCAAGGAATGCTGGGATATCAACGGAGGGTTACTTCCGCACAAACAGTCCTGCTCACAACCCAGAAGGGAATTTCTAATGAGCTCCTGCCACTCTGCAGAAAATATGTTTTTAAAAAATGTCATAATCATAATTAAAAGACCACTGGGAAAGATTTTACAATAGATAAAAATATAGTTGTAGTGGGACTTTAAATCCTCTTCGAGCACAGGGTCAGCGGCCTCATTATTTAATACCCATTCTCATGTTGGCATCAGATTGAAACCACTATAATTTAGTTGAGAATGGCAACCATGGATTGCGCTTGTTTCCGTAGAAACCCCATTATGGACAGAGGATGATAAGTGAAGTGTTATGGGAAGAATTGCTATATATAGTATTCTGATGGTTTCTGGGGATGTTTTCAATCTGAAACGTGCATGTGTGCGCGCACAAGTGTGGGCTGAACTGATTCTCCCAGAGACCACACTCTGTGCGTGGGCTGAAACACAGCCAAACAGCATGATGACCACAGTGTGCCATTGTTTTCTTATACTAAGAGAAAAAAGTATTGTCAATGACACACAGCAGAAACAAGCATTTTCAAACTTTTTTTTATGGAACACTGGGCACTGAGTTTAATGCATTAATAAAACAGATGGAAAATCCTACCCGTGTACACTTTTGTTCCTGAGAGTCCTTTCAGCAGTGGTTACTACAAGGGTATCTTTTAACATCATGTTAATGCATCACGAGCAAGACTTGCAGCTCGAATGGTTTCAATGGAATATGAAGGACCTAATATTTCAATTGCTTTATTCGCTGGTCCTCATTCTGTCTTGATAAATCAGACACCACCAGCAGGTGAATTCAGTTGAGGATTGCCATCTTCTCTCTTGATGTCCCTTTAATTCACACCAATCTATGTCTCTGTGGAGTTAAAGAAGGGCCTAAGATAGTGTTATCCAAGTTTAGATTGTAAAAGATGATGTAAAAACACTGATTCTGTACTTGTGAAGATAATAACCTTCATTAAAACACACGTGAACTAAGAAAGACTGCACAAAGAGGAAAATCACAAAAGAAAAAATGATATTAAATTAGATCAAAGCTCATACACCCTCTGGAGAAAAAAAAACAATTCAGAAGAAACAGCAAGTC
This sequence comes from Adrianichthys oophorus, assembly GCA_036245035.1. NCBI lineage: Eukaryota > Metazoa > Chordata > Actinopteri > Beloniformes > Adrianichthyidae > Adrianichthys > Adrianichthys oophorus. Next base: position 3,421,798 of record BSAI01000009.1, on the reverse strand, counting down.
TTCAAGACTGTGAAGAAATGACTGGTTGGAGAAGAACATGCGGGCTGCAGTAAAGACCTAGCTATAGAGAATAGTTAATAATAATAATAATAATAGTTAATAATACATGAAAAACTTTAAGACCAAGTGATGGTATTAACCTTGTGCCGATCTAAGATGCAATGGAAACTTTCAGTTCTCGGTTAAGCTCTGAGAAGTCTGCCTCTAAGAGCCTTGTGGCAGTTTTTCTTCTCAGCATTTTTTAAAAAAAGACGTCGTGTTACAGAGGGTTAGCCCGTGAGATTCCAGAGGAACAGTGTTCACTGAAAAAAAATGGTTCTGGTTAAAGACGCAGATGCAGGCTAAAGTTCTTCAGGAGTCAAAAATAATGCAGAACCTTGCAGTCCATGGCATTTCAAAAGTGGAACCCTTAAAACTACAAAACTCCTGAAAAAATGCATATAAATAGCGGCTGATGCTTTATGTCTACACTGATGGAACTGCACTTTTCTACAGCTTTAAACATTCATTTAAAACAATGCACAATTCACAAATGACTATTTAAAGACCCAGTCCAATGAAAATCATGTTTTTCTCTTTGCAGTTTACTCAGGACAATTAATTTATAAGAAAATCAAACTCAATATTCCTTTTCTCAGTAATTCTTTATCAAAACTGTGAATCAAGATCAGACGAAAAAATGCTGTGGGAAAACCCTAGTAGAAGTGGCATAGTTCCAACAGTCAGCCACTAGTCCCCTGCTCTACTCCATTCTGACACATCCACTTACTGACAAATACATCAATTGACGTCTTCATTTTCCTCGTCTGAGCTGGTATCTGGCTCTAAACTGTACGGCTGCATAGCTCTGATGTTGCTCCCCGTGTTTTTTTGCACCACTAAAGTTAGCTTGGGCTTGTGAGGCTCTATACGCTAACAGGACAGCGTGTAAACAATTGATTGAATATCACTGGACAGTGACCCCTCTCCCCTCACGTTCCAAACAGGAAGTACCTGCTGGCTCCAAGAAGCCAAAATCCCATAGATTTCTTTAGAGAAATAAATAGCTAGTAGTCAGTCATTCTATTTGACCTGCGCAGGACGTGTCCCGGCTTCGGACGGATGGACAGACGGACGGACGGACGGACGGACGGATGGAATGAGGTCCAGTTAAGGTCTAATTTCTGCTTAGGAGTTTGTTTTCACAGTTCAGAATCTCCCAGGTGACTTCAGGGAGGCTTCACTCCATATGTTTATGACCTTCACTGCACTTTTACATTAGTTTTATCTGTCAACCACCCTACTAACCAGTGGATTAATGTTAGGAAAATGTATTCAACAAATAAAAAGTCCAAACATTATTTTTTTCTAGCCTCAACACGGCCTTTCAGGCATCCTGATCTCACAGCGTGTTAACCCGTAGAAAACAGATTTCACTCAACATGAAAAAGAAAAAGAAGTTGCTGTGGTCCAAAGAATCAGCTGCTTTGTCTATTTTTAGCGCACACTTAACCGAATTAGCAACCGCCTCCAGACAGAGCCAGAAGAAAACATCTTTTATGCCTCCGGTAATCTTACCATTCTTGAGACATACTGGGAAAAAGCAATCCACATTCTGTTCTTCCTCAGGGACAAAAGAAGAGCCTGAGACCCATGCAGTTTAAATATGTGCTTACGTCTGATTTTTTTTCTCCAGCAGTGTCAGAGTCAGCAGGACTTAATCTTATGAAGCTCTTGAACCACAAAATCTACTTTTTAAAAACACAATACATATTCATGGGCATGGTCACACACACTAGCCCACCCACACACACTCACACATGCACACACATACACACATCCAAGTCATTAAACACAGCCATCCAGGAAATGAGAATAGTCCTCATCTCCGGGTAATGGTCTGTCACAACCCATGATGTTTTCTTCTAGAAGGGTAAATGGCAGTAAATAGGATGTTGATTGAATCATGGCATTGCCATGAAGAGTTGATCACAAAGAAGCCTCACACCTTACCACGAAACACAAGAAATCAAGGGTTTCTGAAGTGTAACATTCCTTTAAAAACTCAGCATAAGTGAGAAAGATCTCCCATTAGGGATGTAACGATCCAATCAAGCCACGATTCAATTCGATTCATGGTTTTAAAGTCAGGATTTCGATTTTTTTTTTATTCTAAGGCCAAGGCCAAGTATGTTTTCTTTTTGCTCCTCACACCAAACTGTATTTTTTCCTACTAACAGAAAATGATTCAATACAAGTAAACAATTATACATAAATAATACAATTATATGTCAATTGTGCATGACGTTTGAGGCACGAACGCAAACGATGCTTGGGGAAAGCGTGTCACGCTACGTGATGTAGCCTGCTCTGCATTTCTAAATTTAGACATAAGCCGTGACAAATCAATTTTTTTAATTTTCTGCTTCGATGAACATGTTAACAAGTTTGAATCGTTTTTCAACCGATTCACGAAGTATCGTTACATCCTTATCTCCCATAGAGAAAGAAAACTACTTTTGGATTATAAAGCTATTTTTTGTAGAAGTAAGATACAAGTACAGATACAAATCAACAAAAATAAAATAAAAATAGAGCTAGAATAAAAGTTTTGGAGATTAAGTTAGGTGAATCTACACCTGACTGAACCTATAATCTGAGAAAAAAAAAGCAGTCAGCCATTTATCACTTCAAATGTTTTCACTTCTTCTAGTTACAGTATTTCCATAGTTATTCAAAAACACTCATTGATTTGTTTTTACAATAGATTTCCTGCATTAGGAGGGGAAATCTTGCACAAGACACTTTGCAGAAAGTTTTTATGTAAGGATTCTTTCCTTGGTTCAATACCTGCTTTTACTTAAGCAGGGTCACAGGGGTTGCTGGAACCTTTACCTGCTACTTTTGGAGAAAAGTAGGGGTACCCTTGGAAAGTTTGCAGTGAGAATTGATTTCATTTATGGCAATTCAATCTCTGTTTAGTTTATGTCTGTACTAGTTTTGTTAAGTGGGTTTTATGATCACGCAAAAATATGATCTGAATTGTAGCCAATCGTAAATCAATATGATTGTGTCACTGGAGGAAGCCCACTCCAATGAAAATGAAGGTTTGGGTGTTTTAAATGTTCTTATAGCCTTTTTCCTAAAATAGAGGACATATGTAAAATAATTTAGGATTAAAACTGCATTTCTGAGTATTTCTAGAATCAAATTGTGATGGATCAGGAGCAGATAAAAGCCTACAGTTTGAAAAAGTTCATATTTGTAACGCAGAAACTGACATGGGTGAGCCAAAGTCTCCCTGCTCCGCTACAATTGTGATGGACTTACTTACAGACAAATAGATCCATTAACATCTTCATTTTCCTCATCTGAGCTGCCGTCTGTCTCAGAACTGTATGGCTAGATAGCTTTAATATTGCTCGCTATTTTTTTGCTACACTAAAGTTAGCCTGAGCTTGTGAGGTTCTATAAGCTAGCAAGAGAGAGTGTAAACAAAGGAATGCTGGGAAACTAGCCAAGACTAACTTCCGTCCCAATAGTCCTGCCCACAACCCAGATGCAAATTTTTAATGAAGTCCTGTTGCTCTGCTGAAAATATGTCTTTAAAAAAATGACACAGATTTTTGAATTTGGCTAAAAACTGCATAATCATAATTAAAAGATCACTGGAAATGATTTTACAATAGAAAAATATTTAATTGGAGTGGGGCTTTTAGCTCTGATCTCAGCTTTTAACTTTGTATACACACTGCAGCAGTCATGTTGTCTAAGCTTCTGTTTTGCCAGCAGCTTTTAGATAAGTTTAAGTTCCATTTTAGCAGCAGTGCAGATGCTGTGTGCCACTCACATTCAAGAGAGCAAACCCAAATGATGCTCCACACTTGTTGAGATGCTAACGCCTTGAAAAATATGAGCCAGCAGCTCAGGTGTCCTTCCAGTCAGTCATTCGGCCATTCATTCAGCAGTCAGCCTCATGTGGTCCCGATTACACTACCATCCCTCCATCAATCAACACAACACTCTCTTAGTCGGCTAATATCACTGGAACAAGCAGTTTTCTTGCAGGCAGTGTACATTTTTAATGTCCACTCAGAAACCTGAACTCCCTTTAACTCTGCCCTGGAGTCATCTCCAATTCTACCTTTGATAGAACACTACTCCTGCTCTACTGCTGCCAGGACATCATAAAATGGATTTATGGTCAAAAATGAACAGACCTATGGGTTTTCAATGCAATATGCCATGAAGGAAAAAGCCTGCCTCCCAGTTCAGTTCTCTATGATTAAAGTCACAACAGCCATTCAGAAAAAGTACTATTTAAACTGCTATAAACAAACTAAAAGGACCGTTGATTCATTCATCTGTGAAGGAAAGACTTTTTATCCTCACTCGACTGGTTAACCTGAGTAAAGTAAAAAGTCATGAACGCTTAATAATTGTTACTGCAATAATAAAAGTTTAGAAATATGGGAAACTAACTTAAAAGACCAACTCTGATGAAAATGGCGTTCTGAACATGTTCTTGTAGTATTTTTCTCATGAAGGGGGACATTTACAAAATAATTTAAGACAAAAAATGCGTTTCTGAGTATTTTTTTTTAGTCAAATCGTGTTGGATCAGGAGCAGAGGAAAACCCGTCATTTTAAAAAGCTCATATTCGTGACACAGCAACCGCCGTGGGCGAGCCAAAGTCTCCCTGCACCTCTTCAATTTCTGATCCATTCACCTGCAGCCAAGGAGATCCATTAACGTCTTCATTTTCCTCGTCTAAGCTGCCATCTGGCTCAGAACGGTATAGTTCGGATATTGCTTGTCGTTTTTGTTGCACTGCAAATGTTAGCTTGAGGGCCTGTGAGCTGGCAGGAGAGAGTATAAACAAAAGGACGCTGGATATCAGTGGAAGGTTACTTCTGGCCCATAAGTCCTGCCCACAACTCAAAGGGGAATTTCTTGTGAACTCCTGCCACTCCGCAGAAAATATGTCTTAAAAACCGACACAGGGTTTTTGATTTTGGCTAAAAACTGCATTATCATAATTAAAAGACTGCTGGGAACAGTTTTAAAAAAGAAAAAATATTGCTGCAGAAGGACTAAACAGTTTAAACAAATCCAAGATACATTTGTTAAAATCACAAAATCATCAGGAAAGAAAGGATATGTCTTGCTTAACTGCTGCTCTGAACAATTAGTAGAGTACTTTCTTTGCACTCTTTTTACCACTATTGCAATGTTCTATGTTTCTCATTTATTTTTACTTGAGTGACCAAAACTGACAATGTCATCATCTTTCAACTATTTTTTTGGAAAATGTAAGTAGCCACCTGATCACAAGATCAGAATGAAATAATGACAGTTTGGTGACTGTAAACTTTCAGTGACAGCAAAAAACAAGGGGAGTTGTAGTTGTTGTCCTTAACCTCACATTACGTCAAATAAATAAAGTGTAGTTCTCTCTACAGTTTAACTTTAGTCTTTCAAAATGTGACTCATATTTAAACTGTATGATCTGATCACATCTTTACGGTTCAGTTTCCATATGCATTTCCATACTGAAGGCATAGCCGTTATAGTGATCACACACAACTGGGTGCAGAGGCTTCTAGATGACTAAGACTTCAAGAATGGTCTGGTAAAGCTTTGCTGAGGGCTGGGTCAGTTTGTGGCTCAGTAACAAATCTTGATTCATTATGTTCTAAACATCAGGACAATCAGAGCTTCTCTGTGAAAACTGCTTCATCTTCAGCAGAGTCACGGTCTTTTTAACGCCATAAGCAGTTGTATGGTGGTGTATAATCTGATCAGAGGCAATCAATTGAATCTGCTTTATTAGATCTGCTAAATATTTAATTTTTTCCATGGAGTGACATTTGTGTTACTGCTCAGCGTCAGTCTGGAATGAAACCATCGGAGTGTGAAATTGTGATTGTGAAAACTACAGGTTCACCAGCAGGCACAATAACCGCTCAGCAAGGGGACGCAGCCTGAGGGAGGAGGCGGCTCCGGCGAGCCAGGAGGCTGGGCGGTGCGTGCATTGTTCGGGGGAGCCAGTGCAGTTGGTGTCATCTTCAGTGAGGGTGTAGAAGGTAAAAGGCTTAACAAGAGAACAGAAAGGGGAACAAATCCATCTCCTGTGATGCGTCACTCCTCCATCCTTTTCCAGGAAAGAACAGGCACTGAATTTAATAAATGGCTCAGATCGCAGGAGAAGAGAGCAGAGGTATTCTCTGGGTGCTTTGAAGGAAAACAATTATTTCGTGGCGAAGTGACTCGGTGTAATGTTACTTCTAAATCTTTTGGGATGGAACTTTAAACCCATAGTCAAACATGAACGCCATGTGGTGATTACACCCCCCTCCAAGATTCAGAACTGAGTGACCTCTTTACTTATTGCGTAATGAAAATCAAGCTTTTAATGTGAGCGAACGTTTTCCTTTACAAAGGGAGGAGGCTCAGAAGTAATGCGGACCAGCTTTCATTAGTGGAAACATTCAGCTGACATTTCAGATCTTATGTAATCTTAAGAGAAATAGATTAGTTTTTTTTTCAAGCACAGACAATTTAAAAGTTGTGCCAAAAAAAACAGAGGTCCAGACCCCAACTCTGCTGGAAAGCAGTCACAGAGTGACCCTTTCATAGGTTTTACCCCCTGACTGTATAAGGGAACTAGACTGTGACTCCTCCTGGTCCCAAAAAGCCAAATCCTAGAGACTTCTATTAAGAAATAAGCAGCTACTACTACTCTCAGAATAACAATTCTTGCTTTTATATCTTTTCTTAACATATTCTTGATAATCCTGTTTTTAATCATGATATTTTTGCTGCTGTGCAAGTTAAAATAGAATTAAAGTATGTGGTCTCGTGTTTCACTGCTTCTCCTGAGCCTGGTTTCAGTGGAAGGGGGCGTGGCCTTCAAACATGCTCACTCCTGATTGGAGAGAGTGGTTGCCATAGAAATGTAGACTCAGATCAACTCAGACCACTGCTTCCTGACAATTTCTGGTTCCAACATGGCGACAGCCGTATCGCAAAGAAATAGCAACTGAATTGACTTTTTTTGTTTGAGCTGGAAGCAAGTCATTTTCTACGGGTGATGTCACACTAACTCAGTCTATTCTCATTTAGACTCAATGGTTGTACCCTAAACCTTCCAAAATGAGTTAGAGAGAAGGAGTGAGAGGTGGAGAGTAGAAAAGGTATTAATAATCCATGCAGCACAAGCCCAGACAGGAAAAGCGTGACTAAAAGAACAGTTAGGGCTTTGAAGGGTTCACATGCTGCGTTTCTGCTTCATGGTTACGTCAGCTCATATGGTGATTGTTACACTTGTATATACAATAGCAAGTCCACCATCTGCAGCAGCATAGTTGTGATGACATAACACAGCCAAGCAGCAGATGTTCATTCCATCCTGAAGATCATGCAAAAGGAGACTTGACCCTGCATGTCCAGACTCCAAACACAGGTGTGACAAGACTTTGTGGACAGGAAGGATGGAAAAAGCTTCAGAACTTCCTGCTTGACCGTCCCTCCTTTCCCCTTCTCCACTAACTGTCTTCCTTATTCTCTTCCTCACCTTCCTATCAGCAGACAACACAAAACAACTCATACTTGTGGACAACCATCTATCAACCCCACCCCTTCCTTCTTTCATAACAGCGATTCCTTCTTTTTAGACAAGCAGGAAACACAAAGTCAACTTTTAGTAGAAGCTAGATGTCACCAAGTGCAATGTGTGCAGCCATGATAAGAACTGACAAACCCAGTCGCTGCCTTTCCTACTGTTTGCTCCCCCAGGAGCATTTAAGAGATTTCCTCCTGAGCTCTGCTTCCTGGGGCTCATCCATACTGGGCTTTCTCTTTCATAGAAAGAAGAAGAAAGGTGTCGGGCTTATGGACGCAGCTACCTCCTTCTTGTTTGTGGAAACGCTGCAGACAACTGTGTCAATTTTTAGACAGAGCACAACGTTTCCTGGAATTTTTTGGCACATTTAGAAAAAAGAAACTCTGTTAGAGACAAATTAATTGTTAAAAAAGTAAAAACAAAAGTGCTGAATAATATATATCAAACTGTACTCAGTTCCTACTGAAATTGAACACCTGTAGGTCTTATTTATCTTCCTTTGTAAAGCAAATGTTGTTCTCCAACTTAATCTATAGGCTGGAGGTTGCTGCAACATGTATGAATACCCTGCCTTTGTAGGTCTCTCTGGTGGTTATGAAAGCATTTTTCCTGCAACAATATCAGTGCATAGCTGATAATTGCGATTGGCTAAAAGTCATCTTGTGCCAAAACAGACCAGATAAGAGCTACTTTCATCACACGATGATGAGCTCCAAAGCGATAAGGAAAAGGAAGCACAGGTTCATATTGCTGACAGTCTTAACACATAAAAGGATGCACGGTGCCTTTTGTCTTTTCACAGAAGAGCAAAGATAGCAGTAGCATCACATCACAACCTCTGCAGATTGTGGCACGTTTATTAGACTGCTACTAAGTGGCAGCAACATGCTAAAACATGCAGATGAGTTAGCAAGGTGCTTCCTGAGTGATTGCAGAACCAAGACAAAATAAAAACAACAGAGTGACAAGTCGCACGTAATTTTCTAAAATACATGTGAACAGTGATGAACTTCTCTCTTGCCGCACTTCTTTTGAATTTTGAAACACATGTCTTGATATGGCAGCACTTAAAATATTCACTGTGCCAGATGATACCACTTACGAGCAGATTAAAAAAAAAAACACGGGTTGAAAAAGCTCAGGTTTGTGACAAGACAGAGTCTCCCCTTCTCCGCTCCAGTTCTGATACACCCACTTGCAAACAGATAGATCTATTAACGTCTTCATTTTTCTCGTCTGAAGTGCCATCGGGCTCAAAACCATAGACGGCATTTAACTGGACAGTGTGACCTCTCCCCCTCAAGTTCCAAATAGGAAGTAGCTGATGGTTCCAACAAGGTCAAAATCCCACAGACTTCTATTGTGAAATAAATAGCTAAGACTCGGTCATGGCATTTGTCAGAATAACCGTTCTTGCACTAATTGATACCTTTTTCTTTAAACCTTCTTGCCAATCCTAAGTTTTCTTTCATTGTATTTTTTTCTTTATTGCAATTTATTCAATCAGAATCCTGAGAAAAAGCATGTGGTGCCCAATGGCCCCTACCTCAACCATTTGATTGACAGATTCTCTTGATCTGCTTTTAGTAGAAGGGGTGTGGACTTCGAATAAGCTTATTCATGATCGGCGACAGTAGTTGGCCTAGAAACGCCATTCAGACCGACTTAGATCAATCACTATCGTCTGGCTCCAAATAGCGGCACCCGTATCGCAGAAAAATTGCCACTGAATTGGCTTCACTTCGCTGGAGCAGGAAGTAGGGCATTTTTTGTGGGTGACGTCCCAGCCGGCTTTGTCCATCTCATTTTATGGTCTATGGTGTAAACAAAGGCATGCTGGAAAATCTGTGCAGCTAACTTCCATGCAAAAAAACAGAATTTAATTTTTAATGATCCCCTGCTGCGCTGCTTTTTGATTTTGGCTTAAAAACTGCATAATCATGATTGAAAGAACACTGGGAATGATTTTACAATAGATAAATATCATAGTTAGAGTGGGACTTTAAAATGCATGCAATGTGCATCTTGTTGTCCACATGTTGTGGTTGGGTGCATGTAACGTGCAAATAACATCAGCCAAAGAACAAACTAGGTCTAAGGCTCATGTCTACAAATGGATACAAAAGATTTGCTGTATCTGGTTATGTTATAAGACAGTAACTTTGACAGAATTGACAAATAAAACACCTGAATACACCGTCAGCAGTTAGAACTGAAGAAACTCCTGGGAGAAGCAGAGAAACATCTGGATCAGCCCTGAAGAACAGATCCCTGTGATAACAGGACCCAATGGACTGAGAAGGTCCATGTTATTTATGTGGCGATGTTAAATACTTACGTATTTACGTGCGACCTGCAAGCACAATAACTGATGGAAATTCATGTTGTTCACATATAATACGTGTGGCTAAAATGCACGCAGCTGCATTGCCCGCACGCATTTTAGCCCCAACTGTAACCCTAACCCTGCCCTAATTACATGCAAAATGTGACTTCACTCTGAACATTTACACAGACATAACAGTAACCAGGTTTGGATTAAGGATGAGCTGATTTACACTGATCTTGTATTTTAAAACCATCTGTTCTCAAGTTCAACTGACCCCAAAAGTTTAAAAAATGTTGCACCAGTAGACATGGAGGACCTCAACAATCTGGGTTAGGTCCAGTCAAGTCAATGGAAAAGTCATTCATATGCAATATAGTCCTTTACACACACACACACACACACACACACACACACACACACTAGTTAAAGAACACATTTCTCCTACAACCGCCTTGCATCAGAGGATGACATTTCCCTTTTGACCTCAAGTTTCCATGGGAGTCGGCTGTACTGTGTCTCTTTTTTCTCCTTTTGATGCTAGAAGACAAGACAAGCCATCTGAAACTGTCACTAATGGGTTATTAACCTATTATCGTGGCCATCTTTTTTCTTCTTTTAGGAATCAAACCTTAACTCAGTCGACGTTTCTAAAAACACCTCCAGAAAGAAAAAGAAGTTATATCTGCTGACATCTGAAAATAACAGGGCTGTGCGACAAACAAATGACATTATGGAATGAATGTGTGTTTGTCGAAGGTTTGTTTCAAAATTCGGACTTCTTCACTATTCTTGCTCAATTTTTGTTTGTAGTAATTGAGTAGAACCCATGTGTGGATGATAATCCCACTCTGTCAGAAATTAAAACTACACTTCCAGTTGACAAAAGAAGTTGATGAAGCGGTGTTTGTCAGAGATGCTGCTCAGAACGCTTCATCATTCTAAACCAGAAAGACTTAACTCCATCAATTTGACTGCTGTGGAAATACAGTTACATGTGAGGAACCCGGCTCTGTCTTGTTAATCCCATCACGTGCGGCGGAGTGAAGAAGTGATCTGATTATTGCAATGCAATTTGCATGCAACTGCATGAGTGTCTGCATGGAGGCAAAGGGGAGTGTGTGCTATCCAGAGCGCTTGGCGAGATTATGGCAATGCAATGACCGGGGCGCGCAGTGGTTTGTTTACTTCTGGAACAGACACAGCGTTTAACTCCAACGGTAGAGAGACGGAAAAGGCAAACAAACAAGAGCATCGTGACACCAGCGTCACTTCGCTTCGTAGACTTTTTGTTTGTCCGAGGAGGAGAACCTCATTGAAACGCTCCAAGTTCCTCTGGAAGCATCTCTAACCTGCAGCCACGTTTCCCAAAAGGGAACCGTTTGCTGCCAAGGTCGGGAGATCAGCGCTCCGTGCGTGCCAGCAGGATGTGAAGAGAGGCGGATAGGACCGGGAAACTCACCTCCTCCACCGTGAGGGGCATGCATATCCTGTACTCCTTCATTAACATCTTCCCCGTCTTCGTGACCCCGCTGCGCGGCTGCAATGTGTGAGAAAACGGAGTCTCTGCCGCCCGACGGGATGTGGGTAATGGCTGGAGACGCGTCAGCAGCACATGTGCGCGCGAGGAGAACCGGCGCTAGACTGAGCCGCCCCGGGGACGCGGGGCTTGTTTCATCGGAACCAGCGGACGCCTTCTCCGTGTGCTGAATGTGAGCGGAGAGCTGACTTCAGACGGTTCTGGGCTGTCTCCTCCTATCAGACACGGCCGAGTCAAGCTGCCAGGCCCAAACATTCACACCGGAAGTTAACCAAAACGAGCCTCTCAAAATAAAAACACCAAATATGCGAGGTGCTTTTTTATTTCAAAAGCCTGACTTTTGACATGTTTTGTGTAGAAGGCGGAGTAGACAAATGTAAAAAAAAAAAATCAGAAATAGAAAAAAAAAAAAAAAAAAGTAATCACTTTAATCACTGTCACCTCATAGCTGAAAAACTTCCTGTAATTGTCCAAAAACCTGTTTCATAAGTACCTGAGCCGGTTAGGTCCTCTTTCAGAAAAGCACGTTAGACACATAGCTGTGTACCTTTGGACGGCTTGACCCTTCCTACGTCCCGTTCCAAACAGGAAGTACCTGCTGGCTCCAAGAAGCCAAAATCCCATAGACTTTTTTGGAGAAATTGTCAGTTTTAACTCAGTCATTCTATTTGTCAGAAAACAATTTTTCTGATACATTTTTTTCTTAACATATTTATGCTAATTCTCTTTTTGTTTTTCATATGTTTTCTTTCTTCCAAGTTACAAACTGCCCAATCAGATGTCACACGCTGGCTCCGCAGCTCCGGTGTTAAAGCGTTCAATGTGATGCCATTACGAAATTTCGCTGAAGCTGTTTTTGTCCAACTTACAAATATAAAAAAAGAATATAGATCCTAGAACGTTACTTTTTTTAGTTTGAGTAAAAAACACATTTAATAACCAAACATCACTATGCAAATTAATTATTTGAGTGAAAAACTAGGTTGATGTTGTTTGATGTTGTTCATGCGACCAAGCACAAAAACTTATATTAATATTAATGTTGGCGCCAATATAATATGTGTGGCCGAAATACACATTGTTGCATTGTTGCCCTAACTCTAACCCCCATCGTCACTTCTGAAAACTAAGACAAGGGGGAAAATGATTAAAAATAGCAAAATTAGCATTACAGAATCTCCACTAACTGAGCATAAAACGTTTTAACAGTGTAGACCTAAACAAAAACATTGAGTGCATATCTGAAAATTGTTATCGGGCATCCCCCTGTTTTGGTTTGGTTTGGTTTCGAATGCAGCCCAAGAAAAAAAGATGACGTCACTTATTTTGAAAAACTGAAGACCGGATGTAGTGTTTTCTGCATCACTTGGGTGGGAAAAAAGGCTTTTACGAGATAAGGAAAGAGGTCAAACACGTCAATTTAAATCGTTGTTTTATAGAAAAGTGTCTTCGAACCCCTGAAAGATAAATGTAAGGTTGTCTTCAGAGTCATGTATCAACCACTTCCTGTAGTGAAATGAGTGGATGTTTCAGTTCGCATCAGCGCTCAAGTTGCTACGTGTTAGAACAGCGTGAGGGGGTGTCGGAAAATAAGGGCAGTTCGCGGCGACCTCGACCCCGTTTCCTCCCGCTGCGTGGTTGGCTGTGAAACCAAGCGACGCTGGATGGAAACAGCGGCCGCTGCACAGGAAGGAAGCATCAGCGCTGATGCATCTGAGCTTCCATGCAAACACTGCTGTTTTCAGGGCGACTGGCAAAGACAACGTTGATGGACAACAATGCTCAAGACATTTTTTGAAATATACTTTTTTGATTGAGTCGTGTGGACCAAACTTTCAAAATAGAACGAAAATATTTGCACAATATTGTATAAGATAGAAATCCCAAAGGACAAAATGTGGCTTCATTATTACAGTCAGATTATAAAAGCAGTAAGAAGAAATGTCAATCATACAGCAGCAGCCCTTCTGCTTAGTCACTTCCACTTTTGACATGTTTAAATGCAGATAACACACACATTTTAATTTAGTTTCTCAATTTACACACAGTACATCCATAAATGTAGAATATGATATATATGTCTTTGGGTATATCTAAACCAAGGGTCTGCAAATTGTTTTGGTCTACATGGTACATTAAGCAAAATAAAATAGTCTGATAATTCAAACATTATTCATTCACAAACAGTTGATGCACAGTGGCTGTGTCTAGATTCCTTCACTGCTCACTATATAGTGCGTTCACCTCTTTAAAGTGCTGTTAGAATCAACAATTCAAATCGAGTGCCCTAGAAATTTTCCAGAATTCTCTGCAAAAAAACAGTGTGTATCGATGCTCACTAAATTTGGGAATATGGATCACAATGCATTGCATTTGAACAATTTTTGTAGGGGAAAAATGTATAAAATATGTTTTTTTTAAATAATCCATTAACATTTTCATAATCAGTGGATTCATAAATAGTTTCTTGTATTGATTATGTTTTTACTTTGTGAAATTTGTGACGTCATGTTCACCATAAAACAAAGTAGTGAGCATGGTGTCCAAATTGCTTTTAAAATGCAGGGCAATAAATAGCCCCACGCTATATAGCTTTTAGTAGTTAGAAGGTAGGGAGGGAATTCAGACAAAGCCAGTAAGCATCACTCCACCAGGCTCCTGACCACGGCCGGATGAACGTGATGGCACAAAAAAAGTAGAAACATCACTATGTTCAGAGATCAAATCAAATGAAGAAACGCTCTCTGCTGAAACTGGAGGATTGTCAGTCCAAATTTTGAATGTATATACAGACTGATTTACATCCACCCCAAAGACAAAAAATATGTGTGGTTGTTTGTTGCATTCAATCCAAATTATGACTTTAATGATCACAATCATCTGCCTTTATCCTAAATTGATTTATTTGCTTCTTCTCGTTTCAGTTACATTAAATATAGCTCAAGGATTAACCCTCTACAGAAAAAAAAAACCTCATCCCCGTATATCCTATTCTGAAGGTATGCACTCTACTTACCTGTGGAGTAAACAAACATGCAGGCTTGCCCATGAATACAGCTGAACTTCCAGGACAGCACAGTGTGGGAGCCTTTGAATTTATAGGTCATTGCATTGTCTGTGTTTTGGACACAACTTGTATAAGTTGATGTGCTCTGCAAGCTAACATTTCTGGCAACTGAGTTTATTCAACATATTTATTTAACCATTTTCTCGTTGGAATATGAACACAATTTCAAACAGCATGATCTGAACAAATACTTTGTTTTGAGATGCACAGTTCATTCCTCCTTCATTCTAAAAACATTCTTCATGGGTTGATAGGTGTCCCCTAGGTGTGCTTGTGAGTGAGTGTGTGGCACTGCGATGGAGTGGCGACCTGTTGTCCCGCCTGGTTGGTTTCAGCAGCCCTGTGATCCCAAAAGTTCTGAAGATGGATGGATAAAAGTCAAGCCTTTTGACTGGTCTCCTGAATTTCAGGCTTGTTCAATTACTTGTTTGATGCATTTCCCATGACGGATCTTTGGATTTTGATTACCTTAAATATAAAAAAATCTGCAACTATTCATGATATCTGTTTGATACGGAGTAGGAATTTTTTTATAGAATTGCAGATGCCATTACAGAGATATATTATGTTTTACATTTAAATGTCAACCACTTATCTGAAAATAAAAACTTAAGCTATCACATTCTCTTCTGTACACAATTAACCAACTTACATAGATTTCAGTCAAAACTTTTCTTTTGTCCCATCACTTCTCTTTGTACTGTAGGTCAATAAACTTTAACCTTATATTGTAACAATGTATATCAATGTATTTCAATGTAACAATGTACTGTATTTTTCCATGATGCTCCTCCTCACAAAATCTTAAATAATAATAAAAAAAAAAATCTGCAGCTCATCCCATTCAGTCTCCTGAGACAATTTACTGCTTCTTCCCAAAATATTTAAACATTCAGCTTATTTTGCATGGAATTTGCTGCTGATCTTAAACACACATCTAAAATGTGACATTTTAAAGTTGTGAGGTAATCCACTACCCTTTTCTGTTTCCACCCTGCTAATGTTTCATTATATTTAAAGCAGTTTTACACTAATTATTTATACTAATATATTATTATTTTTGGGAGAAAAGAATTTACCCAACAATTAAAACTAGGAACCATTTTCATTCTTAGTTAAACTTTAGTTTTATCTTTCACATCGATAAAAAAAAAAAAAAAAACTCAATTTGTTTGTTGTTGTTTTACATCAGAAAACTTTAAGCACTACTATTCCCTATTCTTTAAACTTTCAAATTGTATTTTATTTATATTTTCATCTTTGCTTCCATAACACAAAATAAAGTAAAGTTCTTAATAACACAAAATCTTTGTAAATATTATTGATTCTGACATTGTTTGGCTTCGTGTTCTATGTCAGCTGGATTAAGAAGGCCCCCACACACAATAGTTAATTATTGAGCTGATTAGAGAGTGCCTCATCAAATGTACTTGGTCTTTCATCAGCCACCCTCATCATTAGTGTGAAAGCAAACTGATGATACAAACTGATGCAAATTTAGAGGTGAAGACAACTTACTCTGCACCAAATCAGGAAAATTAATGAGGCCCGTTTACTCCACTTAGAAGCCACCTCTTGAAACAAAGGTGAACGAAAGCTAAAAGGACATCTACTGACGGTCTGTTGTCATTACAACATGTCTGTTCACTTACTTTTTCCTGTTTGTTTGTTTGTTTGTTTGTTTTTTGCTGGACAACGTATTGAAAAAAATAAAAACAACATAATCGATTGAAAACTTCCCTTTTGTTTTCATAGATGTGTGAGAAGAACACATTATTTTTTGCTTATCGCTGCTCAGTTTTTATCATTATTTTCTTTTATTGTTGTTTCACTCTTCGTTTGTTACCTCTGTTTGTAATCACTCGAAAATATTTTGTCTGATTTGTGATTTTAAACCATAAATTGTGATGGTTAACTTAGTTCGATGTTTTGTAATGTTCTAATTCTTCAATAGCAACAAGTACTGAAAACATTTTTTTTATTTATTTGTTTATGTATTTTTTAACAAACGGCATCCATTCAATAATTAAGGCAGTAAAATATTAACATATAAGTTGTTTTGGGCCATGACAGTCTATGATGACAGTAGTGAAAACATATAGGGTCCTCGATGGGTCCTTCAGGCGCCGCGGACAGCTCTTTGGTTCTTTTCTTTGATTGGTCACCTCGTGGCTTAGTTCAGCTGACACCAAAATAGTTCGAGGCTGCTTGTCGCTCGAGAAAAGACGAATCACCACCATTTATTATACTACAACAATGACTGAAGAACGATCGGAAAGATCTGATGGTCGGATTGTGAAAATGGAGATCGACTACAGTTCAACTGTAGATCAGCGTCTCCCGGAATGTGAAAAGATGGCTAAAGTAAGTAAAGAAGGCTGAGTCATTGGCGCTGTGCTATCCGCCTGATAGCGTTCACGTTAGCATGTAACGTTAAGAGTCGCAGCGCAGCCAGAAAAAAAGCAAACCACGAACAAACTTAGTGAGCTTTAACATGTGGAGATATTCCATCGGTTATTGTTATGTTTTATATGATATATTTATGTTATATTTTATAATCATGCTAACTTGGACAGTTTTCTTTAACTCATCATTTTGAAATTCCAAAAGTCTAACGTCCCACATCCATTTAAGAATGAATACAATAATATTATTCCTGTTGTTGTACTGCAGGATGGTAAGCTGCAAGAGGCCATTGAGAGCTTGCTGTCTTTGGAGAAGCAAACCAGAACAGTAAGTTAGTCAGTATGAAGCACCACTTTCACAAGTTCTTTAAGGCGTCACAGTACAAAAACAATAATAGATTTATTTATTTAACAGCGCAAAGCATCACTAACACTCGTTGCACTTAGCATTGTGCTTCAACAGTTGATAAATACTTTATTTTTGTTTCAAGTCAAAGCGGATTTTCTGTTGTTTTTTTAATACAAGACTTTCCACTTGTATTTTATGAAATAAAGATCAATATGATTTTTTTGTATAACCAAGCAAACAAAATGGCTTTAAAGACCCATGCAAATACAAATTACGTTTTTAGTGTTTTTTAAAGTGCTAAAGCTTAAGATTGCATTTCTTTATTCAAATCATTTTGAATCAGGAGCAGACAAAAAAATCTCGTTGGTAAAAGCTAATAGCTGTGACATAGGACCTACAATAGCAAGCCACAAGCTCCCTGCTCCACTCCATACTTATGCATTCACTTGGACTACGTAATAGGTCCATGTACGTCTTTGTTCTTCTCGTCTGAGTGGATATCTGGTTCATGATTGTATGGCTGGATAGCTCCAAAATTGCTCACTATCTTACTGCCCTACTAATGTTAGGTGGGGGGGTGTGAGTTAAAGGGAGAGAGTGTAAACAAAGGGATGACGGGAAATGGGGTAAAGCTTACTCCGTGCCAGCAGTCCCACCCGCATCTCGGAGGCAAATTTTTGATGAAATCCTGTCGCTCTGCAAAAAACATGTCCTAGAGAATGACACAGATTTATTGATTTTGCTTAAAACCACATATCAAAATTAAAAGACCACAAAAGACTAAAAAGAGATCAAAAGATGACTGGAGCGGAACTTGAAAATGGAAGTTTAAAATAAAGAATTGCTATTTATGTTTCCACTCAAAGAAGCCGAGTTGGAAATTTATATCGAATTTTGAAGTATATATGCAGTAAAACCCATCCTTATACTGTTACTGCAGAAAGCTCTACTTTCACCAAACAGCTTTCACAAAGCTGTTTTTTATGCTTTTCTTTCTGCTTATTAGTAACTAAACATGAGCGCCCCTTAGCTGAATACATGGTAAAAGCATTGTCACAACCAGATCCTCCTAAAGCACATTTGCTCTTCTACTATACAACATAATTTATGCACAAAGGAGAAACAGTTTGTATAAAAAACCACAGACACTGACTAGGATAAAATTAGTAAAGAGAAAGTTATAAATAAAATAACATAAAAGACCCCCAAACAAAAATCTAGTAGTTATAGTGGTGTTGGTGAAGCATACTAACAAATCCAAAAACCAAAGGAAACCAAGACATTTTGCAACACTGCTGTGGAGATTCTACATCTGTTGCATTTATTGGGATGGGGGGAATTCCAATTGGATGCAACTCCAAAAGCTTAGACTTTCCTCAAGAGGATTGTTCCCAAATACAATGGAAGCTCTTGGCTGTCAACAGCAAAATAGAACAAACACTGACATCTATGAGCAGTGCATCACTTCACATGGTTTTACCGGACTATATAGTAATAGCGACCTTTTATTCACTGTAATTTTAAAGACAATTTTGTTGCTAGAAAAAAATGTCCCTGTGCCGATACCTAGCCCAGATAAAAGGTTGTGTCAGGAAGTGCATTCGACATAAAAATCTTTCACTTTGTGAAGCAATGTAAGCTGAATCACTTTGGTGACCTCTGATGGGATAAGCCGAAAGGTGAACAACAATACTGTAAGATAGAAGGGAAATGATAAATCATTAAGTCAGTGAAACAGAGAACGTGATGTGGTTTAGGTGTATATTCTTTATATAAGTCAGTCTGCATTTTGTGCAGGCATCCGATATGGTCTCCACATCCAGGATCCTTGTGGCTGTGGTCCAGTTGTGTTATGAAGCAAAGGACTGGGATGCGCTAAATGAAAACATAATGCTGCTCTCCAAAAGAAGGAGTCAGCTCAAACAGGTCAGTGAGTTTATGATGACTCAAAAAAAGTTACCTTTTTTTTTTTTACAAACATATGATAAACTGATGGTTTAAAATTAATTTCTGATTTTGTTGTAACTGGCTGTAAGTCTTCCTTTAATCCTTGCAATGCTTGTCGAATCAAACATATTCATCTAAAATGAGTTATTATTGTTTTGTGCTTGTAAGTGAAATACTGAATTTTTTTTGCTGTTTTTTTTCTCTTAGGCTGTTGCCAAAATGGTTCAAGAATGTTACAAGTATGTAGACTCTGTGAGTGACCTGACCATCAAGCTGAGGCTCATCGACACACTTCGCACCGTGACTGCTGGCAAGGTTTGGATTTGGTGCTTTCATTGTACTGTCTCAGTGATGCATTAGTAGTTCCCTCATGTGTTGTGTGTATAAAGAAAAGAAAATGAAACAAAGGCGTCAGAATTTTGCTGAAAAGAAAGACACCAATAGTTCATTAACAAAGTAGTTTTGTGAACCTTGCAGATCTATGTGGAGATTGAGCGCGCTAGACTAACAAAGACATTGGCAAACATCAAGGAACAGAATGGTGATGTCAAAGAGGCTGCTGCAATTCTTCAGGAACTGCAGGTGAGATCTCAGGATGCGTTATTATCTCTCTGTTTGAACTAAAATGTTGTAAAATAGCTTTGTGGTGCAAATATGGCTCATTTATAATGCCAATGTGAAATAGACTTAACAGGTGTTGATTTAAAAAAAAAAAAGAAACTTGTTTTTAGATGTGTGTTTCTGTGTGGAAATCCTTTCACTTGTTTTTTGTTTTCCTGGTCAGGTTGAAACGTATGGCTCAATGGAGAAAAAGGAGAAAGTGGAATTCATCTTAGAGCAAATGAGGCTCTGCATTGCTGTCAAGGATTACATTCGCACCCAGATCATCAGCAAGAAGATAAACACCAAGTTCTTTCAAGAGGAGGGCACTGAGGTGAGAAGCTGAAATACATCACAGTGCCCTGTTGTGTTTCAATTATTGTGTTTAGGTTGTATGTTTTGTCTTCAAAAAGCCTTTTAAATGAGTAACAATAAAAAAACTAAAACTTTTCATTATTTTTCTTCTGACACCTCAGGAGCTGAAGTTGAAGTACTACAACCTGATGATTCAAGTGGATCAGCATGAAGGCTCCTACCTGTCAATATGCAAACACTACAGGGCTATTTATGACACCCCCTGCATCCTGGAGAAGAGCAGCGAATGGCAACAGGTGGAAGTGTTTTCCTAATGTTTAAAGTCAGGATGCAGTTTAATTCAATATCAGCATCATTGTGTGATCACCAATGGTAAAATACATCAACCATGACAGTCATATACTCACTGGCCACTTTATTAGGCATTCCTGTCCAACTGCTTGTTAATGTAAATTTCTAATCAGCCAATCACATGGCAACAACTCAATGCATTTAGGCATGTAGACATGGTCAAGACGATCTACTGCAGCTCAAACTGAGCATCAAAACGGGGAAGAAAGGTGATTGAAGTGACTTTGAATGTGGCATGGTTGTTAGTGCCAGACAGGCTGGTCTGAGTATTTCAAAAACTGATGATCTACTGGGATTTTCACCCACAACCATCTTGAGTGTTTACAGAGAATTATCTGAAAAAGGGAAAACATCCATTGAGCAGCAGTTCTGTGGGTGGAAAT